>OX465601.1:272205227-272223824 GCA_950022295.1 Bromus sterilis
GAGCGAGCTTGCACAACAGTAAACGCACGCTCTTGGCTAACAACTGCAGCGTCGTCGTCGTCGGCCTAAATCTATTCCCAGCTTTAGAGAGAACAGGCAGTTGAAACAATTCGTTTTGACTAGCTTTCAGCGACGCATCAGCGTAATTAGTGCATCCAGCTAAACGCCACTGTTGCCAACAGGTGTCTTTATTGCTTCGAGTGGGGCGTATGGATGACATCACGAATGGAAAAGAGTGAGGCGCCGTGTCGATAGAGCGAACAATCATGCATGAACACCCTGTTCTGACGTTGTTGCTCGTGGATCATTTTGTTCATGAAATAAATTTCGAAATGGGCCACACCACACCACTTGTTCATCGTCCACTTGAGAGCAATGTTATTATTCAATCGTACCAGACAACATGTTTCACTTTTCGAAGATCTCGCGAATATCAAAAGTAGCTCAGCGCCAGAATGTGGCATTGCAACACTGCAAGAATGTTTCACATGATTGCTCATTGGAAAAGAACGATTGGCCTCCAAATGAGCCAATTAGAGATTATGTAACGGACAAGACGAGTTCGCATCGCAAAGAACTACTCGATTGTCTGGAAGCATTCCAGACAAACCAAAGCGACATTCCAATTGTGATCGATGGTAGAGAGCACAGAACCAACCAGGTTCGGCACCAGTTGATTCCATTTGATCATAGCAAGCGGTTGGCTCAATTCTATTATGCAGAAATTGATTTGATCAAGCAGGCGGCCGATGTTGCCAGTTCGAGGAGGCGTGACTGGGAACATGTGTCCATGGACGAGCGGGCAAACGTTTTCGATAGAGCGGCCGATTTGGTTAGTGGCAAGTATCGCGCCAAATTGAATGCGGCAACCATGTTGGGCCAGGGCAAGACTGTTAAACAGGCCGAAATTGATTCAGCCGCCGAATTGGCCGACTTTTTCAGATTCAATTCACATTT
Organism: Bromus sterilis; assembly: GCA_950022295.1. NCBI lineage: Eukaryota > Viridiplantae > Streptophyta > Magnoliopsida > Poales > Poaceae > Bromus > Bromus sterilis. Next base: position 272,206,185 of record OX465601.1, read on the forward strand.
TGTTCGAATGTTGACCCAAAACGATTGGCAACCGAGAAGCACAAAACACGAACGAAACTCGCTTGACTTTCGTGGCTTGGATGGTTTTGTTGCTGCCATTGCCCCTTTCAATTTCACTGCAATTGGCGGCAACCTAATCAATGCGCCCGTGTTGATGGGCAACAGTGTTGTCTACAAACCAAGCGACACGGCCATCTTGTCAAATTATCTTATTGTAAAACTTTTACAAGAAGCCGGTTTGCCAGACGGTTTGGTCAATTTTGTTCCAAGCGAGGGCCTCGATTTTGGTCGACTCATAACGGGCGATAGGCGACTTGCCGGCGTCAACTTCACTGGCAGCTTGACAACGTTTCAATGGCTTTGGACTGAAGTCGGGCTCAATATCAAGCGATACGACACATTTCCACGATTGGTCGGCGAGTGTGGCGGCAAAAACTTTCATTTGATCCACCATTCGGCACACGTGGACACTGCCGTTGCGCAAACAATTAGAGCTGCTTTTGAGTATTCTGGTCAAAAATGTTCAGCTTGTAGCCGGCTTTATGTGCCGGCCAGCTTGTGGGAGTCGGGAATGCGCGACAAACTGGTTGATCGGATACAAAACGAAATTCGTTTGGGACCAACCACCGAATTGGACACCACCTACACTTCGGCCGTGATTGATGCCAAGGCGTTTGCAAGAATCACAAGCTATTTGAACTATGCAAGAAACACGCCAGAAAACAATCAGATCATTACAGGTGGCGTGGCTAACGACGAAATTGGTTACTTTGTCCAACCAACTGTTATTGAAACCAAACAACCTCGAGACCGTCTCATGACGGAGGAGATCTTCGGGCCAGTCCTAACCGTTTACGTGTATCAAAACAACGAATTGGATAGTACACTCGATTTGATAGACGAGAATCAATTTGCACTAACTGGCGCAATATTTGCCCAGGACGAGAACTTTTTGGAACATGCAAAGCGTAAGCTCAGAATGTCGGCTGGCAACTTTTATATCAACGACAAGTCAACTGGAGCCGTTGTGGGCCAACAACCATTTGGTGGTTCACGACATTCGGGCACCAACGACAAAGCAGGCGGTCCGTTCAATTTGCTTCGTTGGGCCAATCAATTGACTGTGAAAAGAACAACAAGACACCTGACAGACATCTAGACCGGCACTGAAAACCTCTCGACTAGCTCAGTAACAACTTGTAGGATCAATACACAATCACATAATGACATTATAACAAAGAACATATCCGAGTTGTACGCGGATGCAACTTATACAAAGTGTATTCGTCTAGCGTTTGTACTAGACGACAGTCGACCTTGTGTTTGTTTTTTGATCACAATATTGAGGTTAGTTTTGTGCTGAAAGTGACATTCTTTCTTGGGTTCAAAATTATTGCCGAGCTACTACTCGTCTTGGAGTCCTTGAGACGATAGTTTTCGCCTGATCTTGTTGTTTTTGTTGTTGTTGCCAAGTCTTCGTCGCCATTGTTGACAATAAATTCTCTTCTGAGGCGTTCGAGCTCGCGTTTGGTCAACGTTGCCGACAACTTCCTGCCATTTTGTGTTGTGCCTGACGAGGCAAGCGACGAATCGGATGATGATGGCGAGCAGGTGGAGGACGAGATGTTGGACGGGAGAGGACAATCACGTTGCTTGTGCGGTACCGTCGTTGTCAGTCTGTTGTCACTTTGAACTGCCGACTTTTTAGCCTTTGAAGCAGGAGCAATGGGCGTGCTAGTTAGGGTGGAATCGCTTGACGAGGAAGCATCACCGTCGGAGCCTTCACTGTTTAGATGATGGCGTTGCTGTTCTTTGATGGCGGCCGAACTTATCTTGAGGGCGCTTTTTAAAGGTTTGATAGTTTGTTGCTGTTGGTGTTGAGTTACATTTGTTTGCACGAAAGCAGCACCGTTGCTCGCCGATCCATCAGTCACCGCTGACTTGGTATTTCTAAGTATGGATCGCATTGTTTTACGCACCGACGCGCCAAGCGAGCTATGTTTTGACCTGAGAACTGGGGTCTGTTCTGATTCGGGCGTTGTCGTTGCCACTTCACCGAAAGCTCGCTGCTGTTGCTGGTGCACTTGAAGCATAGTTATATTATTGCTATTGCTATTCTCAATGAAAGTTGGCGCCTGTGCCAAATACGGTGCCTGATGTACTATGTCAAACTGGTTTGGTAGTTGTGAAGGATTCGGGGCGATTTGTTGTTGTTGGTTGGCTGCTGCTGCTGCTGCCGCGGCTGCGGTGTAAACGATATTGAAGCTTGAATGGTGATTGACTGACATGGGAATAAAGTGTTGATTCTGGCGCAGGTCGTTGTTTGCATCCGCCGACAGGTAGGGCGACAACTGCGGCTGCTGCTGCTGCGGCGGCTGAGAGAACAGGTAGTTGGCCCTCTGCTGGCGACCGATCAGAGCCTGACTGTTCTGCTGCTGCTGCTGGTTGATGTGTGGCGCCGATCCGAGTCCATCCGCCGCTTGCATCCGGCCCAATGAATACAGGTGATCGGCCGCAACTGGCGCCTGAACAAGCGCGGCCACTTGGTGCTGAGCTGCGGCCATAAAGTGGGCCGACTGATTGCTAAAGTAGGCCAACTGTTGACGCTGACGTTGTTGCTGAAATTGGAATTGTTGAGCCTGCAATTGCAACTGCTGCTGCTGCTGATAGAACGCCATTGGATCAAACAGGTGCTGATTGTAGCCATTTGAGTATGCGTATTGCTGCTGCTGCTGCTGCTGCTGTTGATAAATCAGTTGTTGTTGTTGTTTTTGCATTTGTTGATTGTAAAACAGAATCGCCGCCGGGTCCAAAATCGGGACCTGTTGCTGTTGCTGCTGCTGTTGAGGATGATGATGATGATGATGATGATGATCGCCTCGTCTTTGTTGCTCGCGCAACCGTTGGGCTTGTTGTTTGAGCTGCTTGGCAGCCAACAAATTTGCCTCGGCCACCCCGATTGCTTCCAGTTTGACAGCAGTCGAATCGTCTGCTTGTCTCGACGTTGGTCCCATTTGTCGCCGAGACATTGGCTTGTTCCTCATTAGCGTATCTGACCTCTTTGTGCCATCGTCATCCTCTTCGTCGCTGGCCGTCACTCTTCCTGACGGCAAAGATTTGACGCGTAAAGACTGCCGACTTGTTGCGAAGCCGAGCATGGCCGACAAGTTCTTTTGTTTGAAGCTTTGTCGCAACAAATTAAACCCCTTGCCCAGTGATTGGCCTCCGTTGCCACCAGGCGCGCTTATGGTCGCCACAGAGCCAACAACCTTTGCCTGTCGCTCCAGCTGTGCCTCGTCCTCCTCTTGGTCCAACTCAGATTTGAGCTCTGCCAAATTGGCCATTGACCTGCGTCGTCGAGCTCGTTCGCGTACGAGCCGTTTGTTCTCTTGAATAAGCTCATCAGTGACTTCATCATCATCATGGCCCTCCTGGCGCAGCGCTCGTGCAGTTTCGCTGCAGGACAACTTTCTCAACGATCTCGGATCAAATTCGGACTTTTTTCTTGCAGATGGCACATTGTCTTGACAGAGAGATGTCTGTGCGCCATCTTTTGTCTGCTTGTTGTTTTCTACAGCCAACACCTTCATGCTGGCAGACCGGCGCAAATGTAACATGCTCACCTTGGCTCGAACTGTTCCATCAATTGGTGAGCTTGTGCTCACAGTTGGCGTCCGAGAATTGAGTCTCTCGAGCTTTGGTGAATCTTCACATTCATTTTGGCTGACTTTTTGTTCAACGGGGCCTCCAAGTAGCAACGCAGGTCTTCTTTGGCGAGCTCTACTTGCAACCGAACTGGTTGAACCTATTCTCAAGCTATCCACTTTGTCCTGATATGATGTTGTTGATTGTTTGCTTGCGGTCTGTTCACTTTGAACTTTGTCCGATGACTTCGATCTTGTCGAAGTCGTGTCATTGTTCTGAGTGAGCTGATTTGATCTTTGATCAGTTTCGTTTACTTTAGATTCAAGAAGATTTTTCTTTAGAATGGACTTTGGCGCTTCGTCGCGATTAACGCGACCCTGGTCATAGTTCACAATTCTCTGACAACTGGTTGCTTTAAGTGCACATGTTTGTTGAGTAACGCACGTCTCTTTTTTCAACACGCTAGTTCGTGGTTTCACTTTGGGTGGCGCCAACGCTGTTGCAGTTTCATTGAAACATCCCTTTGATGTTGGCACTTGAACACTGTTCGAGCTTGGTAACTGATTTAGGGCCATCGAGAGACGTCGGGCACCCTTGGCCAACGTTTGGCGTCCATTTTCAAGCGTGAAATTCTTCAACCTGCTCGATCCGCTGCTTATGACTTTGCTAGCAACATTTCGATAATAATTGGCCAAGTTTGAATTGATTGTTTGTGACCCAACATCTGGATGATGCAGCTTCTTCGCCAGTCTTACATCTGCGCTAAGGTCTATAGTGCTTGCTGACTTTTGATTCAATTTGCTGATGCGCTCTTGAGTTTTATCCGGTTTCGTTATGAGTCGCTCGCTCGCTGCGCCAGACGTGCTCGATGATCCAGATTGGCCGCGCTGCATGATTGAATTTTCACTCGTTGGCTGATTGTCTTCGTTTAAGATCGTTTCTTGCAAAACAAACAAACCACTTGACTTCATTTGTTCAGATGTCGCGCTGTCCATCTTGACTTCACTTGGTTTAACTTCAATCTGGTGTGGGTGTGCATCGCTGGTTGTTGTTGTTGTTGTTGCGTGGCCAAATTGTTTTGACCATAGATCACGGAGTTTTATCGCGTCATTGGCACCGTTGGTGCACTTCCAAACAATTGCGCTCGTCAGAGACGAACCGTTAGGCTTGATTGCAACTGGCTCGTTAAGGGCCAGCGCAATGTCATCTAAATCGAGACAATTTGTGTCGTCGTCGTCGCGATCAATCAAATCATTTCTAGTGTCTGGTTTGTTATCACAGAGCAGCCACACAATTATTTGGTGGTCATCCATTAGCAGGCAATCGGTGACCTTATCCAGATCAAGTGACAAGCACAAATTGTTGTTGTCATCTAGGCACTTGATTGAGCGCTGACTAGAAGTCAACATGGCAACCATTTTTGATGGCTCAATCTGGTGTGAAAGTTCTTGAACTCGCCTCTTTATCCGAGATCGGTCAACAGGCTCGTTGTTGGAATCTACACCAAAACTTCCCCAAGATTCGATCACCAGCGACGGGCCAGGTGAGCACTTGAGAGATTCAGCCTCATCGCCGCTACTACTGCTTGTTTCACTGGCTGTTGGCGTTGCGCTAGAACTTGAGTGAGTCTTGGCCAAGATCGCCTCGTGCAACTTGAAAAACTTGTATGAGTTATCTCTATTGTTTGTAGCTAACTTGTCTTTGTCATATTGATTCTTATCTAAGTCTAGGGCAGTTTTTGATGGTGAGTTGCGCACAACAGCCTCTACGAGCCCATCAAGACATTGCTTCACTTCCGATTGGATCACCATTTCGTCGCGTAATGTTTCGAGGTTGTTGCCACTTGCTTGAGCGGTTGTCGATTGTAACTGTTGCGAAGCTTGGCGAGTATCGTCTTGCATCTCGCTGGCGACACTTGCAGCGCCTCGGTATCTTGCAATTAGTGACGATGGAGTCTGTGACAAACTGTTTTTCGTGCAAGTTGCAGTAGCACAAACAGTCGAAGCTTGGGACAGGCTCGACGACGAGTCCAACGATGACTCACTTGACGAAGAGGAATCAATCAGTTTGTTGCGCGCTCTCGAGCTTGCAACAAACTGAAGCCGCTCATAGTCGTCCATCAATTTGTGCCACTGTTTCAACTCATCTGTTTGGCTACTCTTTCGAGCAGAATTGTCAGATTTCGATCTCGCCTCATGGCTCATTATAAATTGCTGTTGCTGTTGGTTTGAGTTGAATTGAATCTTGTTCAAAATGTTTCTTGCGGTAGTTTGTTGAGGTTGATTGTTTGCATTGTTCTTGGCTTGTTGTTCACAAAGTGTTGCTGAGCTGGCCATCATCAAGTGACCACCGTCTTTGAACTTGGCGTTGAACAGATCGAATTTGTCGCCAAAAGATCGTGTCGATTCAGACTGCCGATGGAGCAAAACTGACGTGATCTCACTTTCGTTGGGGCACAATTGGAACATTCCGAACGTTAGTTGGTACAAGTTTCTATCTTGATGTTGGCTCATCATCAATGAAAGTGAAAAGGCGCGCTAGAGTTCATGGGTGAGTGTCCAATGGACGATGCAATACTCATCCACGTAACGAGCGAGTCATAAATCTCTCTCGTCCTTCTCCTTAAGTTGCCAGCTTTCTAGCCGATAATCAAACAACTAAAACTGGCTAACTTGTCCTGGTCTCACTTCGGACGGCCTCACACACTTATCAGGCTCGCGACTAGGAAACTTGATGCGGCTTGCTAATGACACACGCTCGTTGAATCAACAAGTCGCCGTTCTGTGTCTTGTTGCAACAAAATCGCCTAGCGCAATGTCGCTTAGTTTGTTTCGCTAGATCAAACTCTCAAGACGACCGATGATGTAACTTGACGCTGATGAATAATTTAAGAGACGACACTTGGTTGCACAGTTGTTCTCTGCTTGTAAGCTATCGTCATGCAAACATAAAACACTTGCTCACTTTCACAACGATCTCTCTTTGCTTTATTCCGAAGCCACACAAGTCTCTAACGGTCGGCCAGTTTGACGTTGGTGCGCCACAACAATATCACTTTGACGGCGACTTGTTGCCGCCTCGAGACACTTGGAGTTCGATGTCGGCGAAGTTTGACGTCTGGTTTGAGCCGCCGGCAATCAAATGCACACACATACACAACCCGTCCAGTCACACATGGCAATAGAGCACAAGTCAGTGGACTTGATCAACTTGTGCCAGGCGCGCACTTTCGCTCGGTCACTTGGGCACTTGAACTTTGGAGAGCACTTGCTGTGCTTTCCAGTGGAGTGTGTTGTGCCCGTGGAACTTCTGGAAGTCTCCTCTCGGTGTTGCTGATGCCTCCGACGCCGTCGCCACCACCACCACCACCACCACCACCACCTGTGCGAGTGTGAGGCAATGCGAATGAAATGAAATGCGACGGGCGCAAAATTAGCGTCTCTCGAGGTTTATGTCGAATGAGTTTAAAACCTTTCGAAGCTCTCCTTGCCGGCCACCATCACCATTCGAACTCTCGCTTGCCATACCAACACTGCACATCCTTGAAGATGCCGAACGGCATTATTAGCTAATCTGTGTGGTTCAAATTAGTTTCGCTCAGTTAGAATTAGACGCCGTTGTTGCCCTCCTCCTCCTGTCAGCATCCTGAAATCGAGCTTCATCTTTGAGCAATGGCGCCGGCGCTCTCTACATCTTTCCCGTAAACTCACATCGGCAACTAACATCGGCCAATCCAATACAACTTTCCAATTCCAACATGACGTTATTTCTATGCGAAGTTTCTCCGAGTTTTCCACCATCAGATCAGGCGCAAAAGAGTTCAACGCCAATAGAGAGCTGTTACACTGGAACCGCCTTGCTCGACGGGCGCGCAATGGCGCAGCAATGGCGTAACTTTTGGAGTGGAATAAAGTTGAAGCTTTCGGCGACACGAGGCGAGGCTGGGCGAGTTTCGGCCGCAACTTTCGCTCCGGCGCCGCCCGCTTGTTGCGTTTCAATTTACACCAATCGCGTCGGGCCAACAAACAAACGAACAAATGAACAAATGTTAGAAACTGCTCCCACATTTGGCCTGCTGCCTCTGGCGTGCTTGGGCGGCCGCGAGCATAGCTGACCATTGGCTAGCGTTGCTGACGTAACTGGTCAGTCTTGGCAAGGCGCACAGTGCAAATGAAACTCGCCTCGAGTGGCGTCGTCTGTTCGTGATAAAATATCGCTGCCGCCGTGTAATTAGCCCTCATGCCAGATGGCTCTCGTCGTTTGTGTGCTCTTGTTGTGTGTGTTTGCCATCAATTGCAATGATGCTCACCTTAAGCCAAATGCATTACTATCTATGCTTGCTGCACTCCAACTGGCGAGATGAGTTGATTGCTTGAAAGAGCTGCTGCACATTTGCGCCAAGAGCTGGCAGGGACGCAATTGTTGGCCTATCCAAGATAAAGAGAAGCTTTGCGTACCTTTGGAGCACACTTTTAAACAGCTACCGACGCTGATGCCTTGTTGGTCTTTTTTGGTGGAACTAACAAGGCGTCGCCTCTCCATTTCTTTGCTGGCCACTATCGCAACTTGGCCTGTTTGTTCGTCTGATGTCTTCGTTGTTGATTATTCTGTATGATGGTGATGATGAAGATGATGATGGAAAGCGAAGACGAAACGCGATAGCGTCTCGAAATAGTAATAGTCGAATATCAGACGACAATAGGAACCGGTAAAAGAGGAGGAAAAGGAGGAGGCGCTCTTAGAAGCGTGTTTGATTGTGCAAAATACGTTGGCTTGACTCTCTGTGTCTGGCTGGCTATTTAGCTCTGTGGAGAAGGCAACTAGACTTGTCAATGGGCACAACAGACAGACAGAAATTTGAGCCATCTCGTCTTAGCCGAGAGAAAGCGACACCAATAGAAAGCTGCACTGCAGCTTGCGAGTGAGGCGCATCTTCGCGACGAAATGTACGCTTGTGTGATATCGCGACACTTCATCATAACCACCACGACAACCACCCACTCTGAACGCTGACCAACCCAACAGATCTGTCCATATTCTACCTCTCCTCAATTCTCACGCATAAACTCACATAGAAAAACAACCCCATCAAGCCAGAATTTTCATAGTGAGAGAGTTCAGACGGATTGCATAGTCTACCCACCTGTTGGACAATCTGCCGCACTGCAAGAATCAGCGATTTGTAGATGTCTCTCACCCAGAAGCGAGTTTTATCACGCCGGCAATTCATCAAACATCAGCCGGCTAACAAGACGAAATCTCGAGCACTTCCTTTTATGTCGCCGAGATGAGATCGGATGATAAATAAAGAGAAATAAGCAAATGAACGTCTTGTCAGTGTTCTGTGCGAGGAACTCCTGCTCGTCTTGGCGGATTGCTTGAGCATGCACAAAGTTACATTGAATTTGAGTAAGAGCGACTTGCACAGCGAAAAAATAGTTTCACCGGCCAAATAATAGTTTGAGACTGTTTCTTCAATCAGCGTTGAACTTAATCATCGTAATGAGTGCACCCGGAGAGAGGCATCGGGACTGGTCGGGCTGACTGATGCGTCAACTATGGAAAACTATGAGCTCTAACACGTCCACAAACCAACTAGTTTGGCACTCTTGCTAACGTTTGCTCCAGTTTCTTTAATCAGCAGGTGATGTTTATTCGAGTTCGATTGGAATTTGGTCGAGGCATAAAAGATAAATTGCCGTTATAACCACACAAGCAGTGGATCGTTCTCGATGATCTCGGCTCGTCGATGTTGAGGACGAGCTGAAACGGCTGGCTGATTGATCGGCCGATCGATCCTGTAAACATCTCGATGCATACCAAACACATCGACCAAACTCGCTCATCAAATGGCGCTCAAATTCAATCAGGATAATTGAACGATTTAACGGTGGCTCCGACTTGATCCAGTTTTACTGAAATACTCGCCTCCTGGACGGCTTTCATCATCATCGGTGGTTTGATTCATCGTCATGGTTGTGGAATAGGCTAGTTGTCTGGTCTCGAAATGAGCTCCTTTCTCGGCATGGCAATGAAATGCAGTCTTTTTTTCTAGACTAGATCTGGTCTTTCAAACAAAGTTTAAATTCGTTGGGTTCAAAAAGGGCCGCAAGGAACTTGATTTTTCGATCAGTCGAAAATCAGCTCGGCTAACCACTTAGCTTACCATCTTTAACCAGATGAGCAATGTTTATATTACATTCCGGCAATCTCCGCTGATTAGGAGGGCGTTGTTGGGGGTTCAGAAATGTTTATCTTCGAGACTTTGGCGCACTCTATCGGACGACAAACAAGACTAATCTCACATTGATTTTATCTTCTCGTTGCTTCATCGTTGAAATTCTTCTTCATACAAAAACGAACGCCCTGAAAACACCCACTTCAATCAAAAATTTACCTAAAACGAATGTTTAGATTGCGTTTGTTTTTGGACACTAAGTTCCTGAGTTGCTTTCTATCAGTCGCTTTTATTACTTTTGAATCACTGTTGGCGCTCTTTTGAGGCTGAACAAGACATCGTCACCCTGTCTACATTGTGTATTTCAAACTGGTTGGGCCCGAAATGTAATCCATGTTGAATGACGACACAAGTTTCTTGGACACTTTCAATTTGCTAAGCTCAGCTGTTGAGCCGTTTTGTTTTGAATCTTTGTCATTATCTCCCTTGACTTTATCTTGCTTCTCGCCCGTTCTTAGTTGTCTCATTCTAATGGTTTCTTTGTCCACTTTGCGTCTGTCATAAACCAAGCCCATTGAAGCGAACAAATCTATGAAGAATGTCGTCATATTGAAGTACTTTCCGAATTCGCTCGTTGAATAGTCGAACGGAAATGCATGATGATAATTGTGGAAGCCTTCGCCCAAACCAAACATGATCACGTACGGAGATTCGCGAGCTTCAATATGTTCATCGTACGGTCTTGAGCCGTGATAATGAGCTGCACTGTTGACCAACCAAGTGCCATGCAACGAAATCAGATAACGAATCATAAAGGAAAATATGAACGAGGTCCAAAATTGTTCTTGCCAAAACCAAACTGGAACCATCGTTGGCAAAACCACCATGATTAGAACGGCAAGCCACCAGAAGTGCCGATGCTGGAACATAACCAACGGGTTGGCCTCCAAGTCGCTCATGTCGATGAGGGCGCCTTTTTCGCGTACCTCCGGGTGTTTCTTGCAACACAACCAGCCCATGTGGGCAAAGAAGAAGCCTCGTTTGATGTTGTGCGGATCGGCGTTGGTTTCACTGAACTTGTGGTGAACCCGATGATCGCGACACCAAGTATAAATACTATTCTGGCCTGCCATGGTTTGCAACACCATCAGGAGCAATTCAACAGGATAACTAGCTTTGTAGGCCTTGTGCGACCACAGCCGGTGAGCGCCACCTGTTATGCCAAGGCCGCTGATGTAGGCGGCAAAGTATGACCACGCGGCAGTGCGCCATTGAGGCCGCTTGTTGGGATCAGCAATCATCATTAAGGCGATTGGAATTGACGAGTGAAGCAACACAAATAGGAAGATGTTTCGCCAAACAAGCGGCGCCTCAAACTTTTCGCTTGACTCTGAAGTAGTTTTGTTTGCTTTCAACAAACCATTACGAACATCACTCTCTTCAAAGCCATTCGATTCAATCTGACCCGACTCGACAGATTGATCAGTATTGTTACCATTCTTGAGCACCTGTTGAGGTTGCTCGTCGTCTTCTGCCAGCTTGTCATGACGCTTGATCTTGAGCAATTTGATTGCCATCGCGACGCTGTTTTCTCTTGAAGAGCGTTTGATCTGAACGATATGAATTCTTTTTGAAACTTTGCTTGTGTTGGTATCAATTATTCTCGACTAGTTCTATTTGAGTTTTGTGTGCGTATTCTGTGTGTCTGTGTGTTTTTCTTTGTTTTGTTGACTTGGAGTCTTGTCAAAGACTAATGATCGATTGATCAGTTGCGATTTTTAGCGTTTCTGCATGTGGCACTTTTGTGACTATGAGTTGTCGCAAGAAACTTGGGCCGCATCATCATCAAGTAGCGTAGAATCGTACAGTGTCGTTGTCGGAAGGCAACTCGCACTAACAATTAATGGCTTGCCAATGGGCCGTTCAGCCACCTGTGCTAATGCCGCACGTTAAACTAGCCAACTGCGGCAAAGCCGGTCCGCGCAACCAAAGCAGCGTCTTAGCGACTGTTTAGCTCCGACGTTTGTCGTCAAGGCCGGTCACTTTTGTTGGTCGCACACCTACACACACACACACACTTTCCACGCGTAACCAACAACTTTCTCTTGACCGCGTTCAACGAAGAAATGGACAGCCATTTGACGCCGCCCATTTTAGTGGCCTTCGTGCAAAATTTTCAGCTGGCAAGCTTGCGTGGCCAAGGTCCAAGTCGGTGCAAGACAAGAGCTTTTTGTCTCGTATTGCACGGTTTGATTGAAAAACAGCAGTCTAATCTCATCAGTGAATTGTGTCGCTGCTCATGCATCGTCAAGAGACGTTTCGGAATCAATGAAAACTGGCTCTGGTTTAGTAGTTGCTCTCGTCGGACTGGAAAAAATACAGCCAATCCAACCGAGAAGCATTCCAATTGCAATAAAAGTGCTCTTATGTTGCAATGAAGCGAGCGTAACCGCTCTCGAGGAAGCACAAATCCATGCTAGAAAATCTCCGCCAAGCTTGCTCGCGAAACACTCTTAGATCAAGCCTGCGGACATCCTCTTGTAGATTGTCCAAGATTTGCTTACAGTTCCGAATCACGTTCAATGACAACAGATTTCAGCAAATCTTCATAACACATTGGGAACTTTCAAAGCAAGTTCACTCCTGGACAACCGCAAGGTAATGCTTTACCCTGACTTAAAAACGACCGCTGGTCGTTTCACGCTTTTGATTACTACCAGGATGTTAGAGGACATCCTGGACATTGTCGCCAGTTTAAGCTGGAGCTGACTTCATTTCGCGACCACCAGTTGACTGCGGCCACAAAATTCAAACAAACTTTGTTGTTGCTGCACGGACTAGCGTAATGACAAAACATTCGCAAAACATTCGATTTGTCATCGTTCTGATGATGCCAACACGTCTCATATCGTTGCAACCAGGCAGGATCGCGGCTCATGATGATTGAAGGCAGGCACTTGATATTCTCGCTTGTACGCGTCATTTCCGTCATGTAATTCTGTTCTCAGCACAACGAACTGCCACTAGATTGCCGCTCGTACACAGACAAACCTGATTGGCCGGCAAGGCTTTAGCTTGTTTGCAGTGACAATGAGTTGCATTGTTCAAGCAATACGATAGACAAATACACACTTGAGCTGAATGCCATAAAGTATTCTAGATAGATATGCTAGTGCACCGAGAAACCATAAAGTACCATTACTGTGCAAGCTATGTTTGACGACGGTTCACGAGAGCTCTCACCACTCCATGCCGTTGCCACTAGCCGCCGGCATTTGTTGTTGTTCTCCCTGGTTGGCTTCTCTTGGACAGCCGAACATTTTTGTGGAGGAGGCCGAACAAAGAGCACGCATGAGCTGGATTTACCATTGTGACTCAAAGTTTTCACCAGTTTGGACGTGGACTTTGCAACCGAATCATCGGCAGTCAAGCTTATCTCGGCCCGGCTACCTGCCAAATTGAACCAAGAAGGTTCAGCTCACTAGAGACTCATCGGTCGACTGGACACGCCCGCTTAGGTAGGTTTGACTCGATCACTAATATTGCACGTTCAGAAACTAACTTAAAGTTGCTCGTACAAACAAACCAGCATCTCGAAATGTCGTCTGAATTCCACACTAAACAGCCAAAATAGTTCGCATCTGAAGTGCCACATTGTTGTATTACGAACAAGTATGATCCAACTGACAAAAACATATTCTATCAGGGCGTTTCCCTCAATCTCTTTCGTACTCTGCTTGCCGTATTTTGAGAGTCTAAAGTAGTAGATAGACGTGAACTCATCACTTTCTTCTCGTGATAATTTATCACCAAGTTGACCTTCGACCTAACACGAGATACCAGAACCTTCTTCGCCTTCTTTTTCTGAACCGAATGATCATCAACTCGAACAAAGCTCATGTGATTCTCATGTGACTTGTTTGTTATGGTCTTTCTTTCAAGAATGCCAACCGGGCCTTCTCGTCGGTTACTTCTTTGCGATGTGCGAGTCTTGGCAAAGAAGCTCCTTTGAGGCTCAAGAAGAGGATATATCTCACACTTGGCTCTCAAATGTCGCACCTCTCATTGATTCACTAACACGAAGAGACAACTAGACTCATGTGACCTTTTCTCCCAAAGCATCCCCATCTCCAGTCGTGTTATGACGCCACAGGTGATGTTTATTCTGTATCTTTTAGGAGTTTGTGTATGTTTATGAATATAAACCTTTCTTGAGACACAACAACTCACTTGTTCTTACATGATTCTCAAACCATAAATCTTACATATCCCGTATGCCTGTTGAAACAAACTGTACGTCCAAGCACTATTTTGCTCACAGGCCAATATTATCCAAAACCTCAGTCAACCAGGATTTTTCTATTGGTTTTTTGATCACAGGTGCGGGTTCATCGGTTGGGCATAGATCGAATAGAGCTGCAAGATATTTGCTGAAATATGGTAGATCAGCTTCAAGAGCCTGATTTACCTGCTCCAATTTGATGCTTATAAGCTCGCTTTCCTCCTTTAGCTTAATGCATTCACCAAGTATTGCGTTATGATAAATCGAGATCAATTGTTTCATTAGCTTGGACTTTTCGCCTCGCAGTTCACCATTAGAGCTACTCTCTGGTTTGGTCGCATCTTCGATAAATTTATCGATGTTTGATATCATCATTTTCGTAGATTTTTCTAGGAAATTTGATTGATCCTCTTCTAATTCATGATCAATGTCGCTTTCCACGTTACACAACAATGACTCGATATCAAGATAGGCCATAAACTCGCTTGAAACTTCTTTGGAATCATGATCTGACCCATCAAGAGCTTGAGTTGTTTGTGTTAGTGATAAGAGAAGAAACACAAATGTCAGTACCATCGTGTTTTCAATAGTCCTAGCTTTCATGTTGATATAATCCTTAGATATAGTTTGATCAGTGATCAACTTGTTTTGAAAAAATCAAAATGTTTGCTGATGTGGACTTGTATATAATATGAATTCCAATAATCACCCTTGAACTCTGGTCGAACAAGATGAAATTGTCAGTCAAATTGGTTTGCATTTTATATCACTCACCTACGAATTTCAGCAATGCACCTGAGTGAATAGACAATGCCAAGGTGATCTTGTTGGGATTACACAGTTTATTGATAATCGATCTTGTATGTTGATATCGATTCACTGATTAACACCACTCCTTTCTCGTTAGCAGAGCGGCAATAGTACGCCAGTTTGAGCGTTTTAACGATTGATCAGACAACATGGCAGCGTCAATCAGTTGATTGTTGCTCTTTCTCTAATCTCTAGATATCAAGTGAATAAGACTATTCACAGATAAGAGGTCTTCATAAAATCACTATATCCAGACACTAAAAACGTTGACTAAGATGTCACTTAGCAACTTCTATTCGTTCAAAAATTAGTTGTTAAGATAGAAAATAACTCACACTTAATGTCACATATTTGATAAACAGATGTTCATAAACAGCCCGCTCTCAACGCTTTCTTTAATTTCCAATTTTATCTTATAAGTCGAATGTTTGCAATTCGTTGCTTTCAATCAAGGTGTGTTGTTCTCTCGAACACTCTTGACAAATTGATGATAACAGTCCTTCTTGAGCGACTTTAGTATCTCACGGTGCCGTACTACATCCTCACGGATTGAGCTTATTTTGTATTGTGAGCATTTGCCAAAAGGGATAGTGATCTCAAATGGATTAACAGTGTTTGGCTTGACAGGATATGTTTGTAAGGTTATCTTGAAGATACATTTGCCGGATGATTCCATGGAGGCTAATGATTGTAATGCGCGCCCAGTTGACCACATCAAATGACAACAATCAATACTAATCCTCTGGAGTGCACTTATGTAAACATTGATGTCAGCTGAACGACTCAATTGAATCAAATTCTTCACTTTATCCTCACAATCAGTAAACTTTTGATCCTTCAAAAATAAGTTCAATACACATCTTGAGCGTTCGGGCCTGTTGAGTTTGAAGTTTTCCATAATAGTTTTAACTTCGCCGATTTGGTCAAAGTTGTCGACAACGATCGACAGATAGTCCGTGCCAAGATTCTGTAACTTAATTAAGTGTTGAAGGAGATCCAACGATTCGATTGGACAAGATAAAATCAATTGACGGAGATCGAGTCTAGTGCAGAGTCTATTTGAGGCTTGTATTAGGTAACCAACCAGTGAGGAGTCATTAGTGTCTAAATATGCAATACTTTTTTCCTCTGACAACACTTTCTTGATAAGCGTTGAATAATTCGTCGAATTTGATCCATCAGATATCCCGGGCTCGATGGTTGCCAATTTGTTGATTCTATCAAAAACAACTCTCTTTAAATGGGGATGAGATTTATGTAGACGAGATGTGGTCAATTGTTCAATAAAAGATTTGGTCACCTGTTGGTCGTATTTCAAATCATTGCTTTCACTTTCGTTGTAAGTAGTTGTTGCAGGATCATGAGTTTCCACTAAATACACTTGAAGTTCTTTGAGATTGATAGCACGCTGGTAGATTGTCCACAATAATGCGTTTGTCGAGTCGTCTTTCGGACAAGTCGTGATAGTGTATGTTAATGTTTCAAGATGAACCAATGGTTTGGAAAACATGCTACCGACATTGAGTTTTGAATTGTTCAAATAAGATTTGGCACCTTCAATCTTGACTTCAAGCAAGTCAACACGCTCTACCCTGGACGAGTTGAGAGCTACTAGAAGCTTGCTAAAATTATCACTAGATACAGATCCGCATAGTTGCACATGCTTATACTTTTGAAGCTTTGGTTGTATAGCTCTGAACAATCTGATATTATAGCCATCATGGTTTTCATCTTTGGTAACTTGTTGTTGCGAGTTTGAGGTGGTAGTAGTCATGTTACGTTGTGATAAAACTCCGTAATTTGGTCTCAATTTAAATGAGCCGGCTGGTGTTTTGGTTCCGGCTGTTATAGCACCAACATGACCAGAACCAAGGCGTCTCGGTGTAGCTTTGACACTAGTAACAATGCCGGCCATTCGCAAGGGCTTGTAATGACTCTCTCGCTTCAGTGCTTGTTCTAAATCCATCTTGTGGACACCATGATCTCCAACTTGTGTCTGAGTTAAAAAATACCATCTCTTCGAAACCAAGCTCAGGTTTCTCTCTGTAGTTTCGTTATCACCCACATATGGCTCGTCCTGGCGAGACTTGGACTGTATGAGAGCGTGGGCAATGATTTTTGATAAGCAATAATCGTCTAGATCATCAAGCGATGGTCTAGGAGCGATTTTTAGTTTCTTCTTAACTGGTTGATACCTTGGCAGAGGCATATTGTCTCAAATGTCGTCAGGAGATCGTACTAAAAACAAGTATTGTTGAAATATGGATTAGATAACTTGTATAAGAATCTGTTTTGTATTCAATGACCAAAACGATTGTTGGGATTGTTTGTATGGATTAAAATTGTTTCTAGTTTGGATTGGCCATGTGAACAATCCGCCACGTGTCGCATGGTGGTGGCAATCAAAGTTTAGGCGCATCAAAGTCACAAAAGACAAATGTGTTCTGTCTCTGGCTGTTGTTTTCTCGAATCAATACCGCTAAAAGGCATTGTGTCGTATAATGGCCTACTCTCAGTTTTGAACTGAACTGAACTGAACCGTGGCTAATCTGACGAAAAATGTCAACAAAGTAGAGGCAATTTCGTGACCGAATGCACTATTTAACGCCAATCATGACCAAAAATCAGATCTTGCGCTTGAGATTTGCAAATTGCAACGCGGACGCAGGTTTACTGCATAACTTTCGCAGGTTCACGCGACCGTTGTCGGCCTCCATGCCCAGCC
>OX465601.1:272257506-272294778 GCA_950022295.1 Bromus sterilis
TCATCATCATCATCATCATCATTGTTACAGCGGCGGTCGAAACAATTCACGGCCAATCAATCAAAGCCACTCGGACAGCGTTAGCAAAAGACTTTGAGGCTTGAAGACTTGAGCTTCTTGTGAAAGCTTCTTCTCATTTATGAGATTGAGCGTTTGTTCAGCAAACGCGTTCATTAAGCACAAGTCGCTGGTTTGCTTTGTTTCAAATTGTTCCAACCAAATTAACATACTTGACTCGACGGCGCGATGATGCCGATCATGATCATCATCGTGCTCGGGGACAAGAAATCAGCGGCTTTCTCCTCTTGAACTTGCCACTTTAAAGCCGGTTGCCGCCGGCGCCGGACAAGAGCGACCAGCATCCAGCGCTCTGCCGGCCGTTACCAGTTGAAGTGGAAACAAGTGATTGATTCCAAGTGACTAATTTGTTCATGAGCTCCTCGCTAGTGGAACGCTCGGTTGCTGCCACGCAAGACAACGACGCAGTGCGTCGTGCTTGATGTCCAAGCAAATCAATCTGGTCTCGAAGAAAAGAAAGCGAGAGCACAGTAAGTGGTCGGGTCGATTGTGTTGTGCTGGCATTGCAGTTAGCCCGATGGTATTGGAAAATTCCACTGCCCAGCTGCGTCCGCAATTGGCAACATTATGTCCGGCCAACAGCTAGACACACGCGCGCAAACCCTTGGTGGTCAAATGACTAAAACGACAGCTAAAACGGGGGGGCCACCTGCTCGGGCGACTTAATTCTTTCTCGCTTTCAACGCCATCGAACGCGTAGAGTCAGTCTTCACACGATGACTGACTCTACGCCCGTTGGTCGTCCTCTTGAGAAGAACAAATAATAAGCTTCCAGCTGTCTTGGTTGACGTCATTGAGTCGTGTCTGTCGTGGTGTTGAAGTGTACAGTCTCGCTGGATTACGACAAGAGGTGAGAAATTGGAGCTCACGCCGGGATTTCGTCTGTTTCGAGTTGCTGCTCTCGTTTGGTAGGTTTTTTTCAAACAAAATAAACCAGAACACGGCGCGCCGTCGTCGCGCTTGATCAATGCAAACAAAGTGCGCGCGCGCGGACGGTGCGAAAATTGATCACCGAGCGCAAATTGATCACTCGGAACTCGCGCGCGCGCGCGCGACAAGCAATCAAACCGAAATAGATTCAACTTACCTTTTCGTTTCTCGCCGCGTCTTGATGAATCAAAAGTGCTTGATGTCATTTGGAATAAAGCGTCCAATGGTGAGTTCAAATCAAACTGTTGCTGGTGCTGGTGAGATGGTTGTTGCGGTTCCTCGTGTTGTTGTTGTTGTTGTTGGTGCTGTTGTTCATCTTGGTCTTCGTCTTCTACTTCAACCTCGTCTTCATCCTCGTCCTCGTCTTCGTCCTCGTCATCCTCTTGGTGCTCCTCCAATCGCTGTTCGGGTTGGGCTTTCGGTTTTGGGGGTTGCTGCTGTTGCTGATGCTGCTGGTGGTGTTGCTGCTGCAGAAGTTGTTGGTGAAGTTGCAATTGCATCTGTAATTGCAATTGGTGCTGGAGTTGTTGTTGGTGTTGCAAGTGCAGTTGTAGTTGTAGCTGTTGCAGTTGCAATTGCTTTTGTTTTTGTTGTTGTTGTCGCTGTTGTTGTTGATCATCTTCATCGCCCTTGGGCGATCCCGATAGGATGTCGCGAATTAAAAAGGATCGCATGTTTGTTGAGGATATTTTTAACCGGTGCAAGAAGAAAATATGCGGCTGCGAGTTGGATGGTTACAAAACTTCAAATGATAACCACCTTGATGAGTTTGGAATCTTGATGTGACGTTGAGCGTGGATGACTATACGGCGCATGCGCGTTAAGTTAAAGTCCAATAGACATGCGTGTGTATGTGTGCAGTATTTTGTAAACTACACACACACACACACACACAAACGGAGAAGGTCTCTCTTTCTATGTTGGAGGCTATGTTGAGCCCACAACTATTCGTGAGCCTGCAATCGACATCGACAAGTGTCGGTTGACTTGCGCCGCCACCCAAGTGCAATTTCTGCCACTCAACTGGGCGCACACATTCATTGTGGCATGATTTATAAATTGCGAGTCGTCTACCTTTTGACGTACGTTCGTGTCTCCTTTGATTGTGTTGATGGAAGTCATACTAGACGACGCCAACAATTACCGAATCTTGTTGCTGTGTTCGAAACGTGCTTCATCGTTGCCTTCACCAAACAACAACAACAACACGACGACGACGACGACCAACACCCATTCGCGTCTGTCACTTGGACACCAACTCGGGGCTGTCCTCCTTGTTTTCTCACTTCACAGTTTAGTGTTGAACGATTGGCCAGGACAAATTGGTGGCGATCCTGTTACAAATTCAATTTGGTCAAACTGAACAGAAGCGAATCTAATCTGATTTGACTCTCTTAGAATTCTTGACGCGGGACAAGCAATAGGTTCAGGCAGGTGTTCTTTTTGGCCAACAATGGCTCGTTGTTCTTGTCGTGTTTGGATCAGATGTTCTCGACAAAGACAGACAGACAGACAGACAGACATAAGAACATTGAGGACACAGGCAGACAAGTTGAAACATTTCGTGAATTTGCCACAGCCAAAGCGCTGTCCCAGGGACCACCTTTCAAGCGACAAAAGTTTTGCGGCCATCGCAGTTTATCTGCAAGATAAGATTTTTGCCCAACATCGTAGGCAAACTCGAACAGGTAACATAATCTGAGATCACTTACACAATGAGCTATTATTTTCGCGACGGTCAGAATTTTCACGAATGTCGATCCTGAATGAATGAGCTCTTATTGTGTGATTGTGTGTCGCCAGCGATGATGACCAAACCATCCAATCATGCGAATGAATCACACAGGTAATGATGGTGATGATAAGGATGACGACAAGGATGAGCAATTTGGGCTTATCTGGTGAGAACACCTTCTAGAAGGAGTTCCTGGTCGAGTTCGCATTTGATTTAGGCGCCATTCGCCGTAACCAAATGAGTCTCTCCGTCGAACTCTCACGAGCATCATTCATCGTGACACTTGGAACAATCGGTTCAATGACAGAAGGCGGCAGAAAACTAGCCAGAAGCGAGTGATTGTAGTCAGTGAGCGGAAGATTTTTCAATCTTGCTTAGAATAAAATTGTTTTAATTTTAACTTGTATCTGCGAGTTTACTGGGAGCACACAAATAGGGTAATCAGTTGAACTACTTCGCTATATTGCACTTTGTTGTTTTGTTGGACACTCTCGATGAACGAATCAATGAATTGGCTGCAATCCAGGGAACTCTTTGATTTTCTTGCTGCCTCCAATTTAGTCAAACCGATCCGACGCAGCTTGACCAGTTCGTCACGTAGAACCTCCAAGTGGACCGGTAGCGCGTTGTTGGATGACGATGATTGGTTGTTCAAGTATATCAGAGATCTATCGGCTAAGAAGCAGGCCACTGTAAGTGAGGTTATACTGATTCTCACCGATTGCTCACTCTTGGTACTTGACTTCAAGTACGACCACAAACCACCCGAGTTGATGGAATCATAAAACGAAATTAGCTGTTTTACAAAACCCAAAAGCCACTTATGTTCAATCATTAAATCGGCTACCGTTGGTTTCACGTTTAACTTTGATGAATTAGCAACGACATTTGATGATACTACCGGCGACGAATTATTTGTGCTATCGAGCTGATCTTGATTTGACTTTGATTCCGGAACGTCCAGATTTTCACCACTCATGGAAGCTGCAGGTTTGGCATAGTTAGATTGGGCCGAGCTGCGATCACTGTCATCGTCTGACGAGCAATCTTTCAAGATACATGGTTCCAGATTGGACTCTAGCATGACTAACAGCCTGACGAGAATTGTGGTGAGTTTTCCAGCATGATCAGATATCTGTGGTGCACCAGATGGAAGCTCGCTTAATTTGTTGAATAATCGAGATAACCAGAATAAGTAGCTTGGCCAAAGCTGTCTACGGCTTCTAGTTAGTTCGACATTGGGCGTGGAAACGGCCGGATTGGTGATGGTTTCCGAATAATCTATCGTCTGCTTGTAACCAATTGAGCGACCAAACTGCGACTCGTAATATATCATCAGAGCCAAGGGACTAATTTCACCAATACATGAATCAAGGTAATGGTCAACCTGAACTGCTGACAAACAGAAACATTTGCATACATCATCATAATGTCCTGTAATGCAAAAGTATAAATCAGCAAGATTCTCAACCGTGTTGACGAGAATCTTTGGATCGCGTAGGAATTGTCCAATCGATTGCAGCATTTCCACGACAATCTTTGGCTTATTTTTGAATGAGCTGGATTCAGCAAACAATCTCGCCAAAATGAGACGCGAGCCGCCATCTAAAGCATCACAATTGCAACATTCCAATAGAGTTGCGTATAAAATTTTCTTTTGGTCCATGCTGAGACTCTCTGATCGGAGAATCGGATCCAGATCCATCAATGAACTATTGATCACCGTACTCAAGGACTTCTCATCTGTCGATTGTGTTAGAGCTGGAGTCCGTTTGGTGAGTTCAACAAGATAATCAGATACAAATCGTGCATATATCACAGCTCGATCTAAACCATCTAGTGTGATAATTGTCTTCTGCTGTCCTGAATTTTTCACTCGAGATCCATTAGATTCAATATTTGTGTCGAAATCTTTATCGTTGATGCAAATATTTTTGAGCAATTCAAACAGAAGCTTATCGCATTTTGTATTGATAAATTCGGCTTTAGCCAACATAGAACTCGTCAATCTTGGGATATTGTTTGTGTTTATAAGACCGAGATGAGCCTTAGGTAGCTGGATTCCAGAAATATGATGAGAAAGAGTTATGGTTATGTCTGATATACGTTCAGCAGATTGAGCAATAATGCTAGTATAAATCGCTTCTCTATCAAGGCGCGCGAAAGATTCTTTAAGATTCCATTGCAACATGATGTGACTGATCAGATCTGACATGTTATGGCCAGTTGAGTGACAGCATTCCAAGAGGGCAGCTAAATTTTCAAGATCTTGTGGCGTGGCCAGCATGCTCGACCAGGGTAGATTTTTCAAACATCTTTGCAATATGGTTAGCTCCAAGTTTAGAAGGTTGTCTTTCAGCTTTCCAACATATAACACCAATTCAGACAGAATCGATCCTAGAATTGATTGAATGTATTTGGGAATTTTGTGAATCATGTACTGCAACGAGAATACAAACCAATTGACCATGAGATTGTAATTTGACTTATTATGACAACTGGCTAAAGGTAGCACCCATTCTACCCAGATGGTCAGGAATCGTTTCCAAACCAGATCTTCTTTCTCAATAGGTGTGGTGTCGCTTGTTGATTTGATCCACATAAATGTCACACTCAGCATCACTACGCCATATTGTTCGATGTAATCTTTGTAGAGGTTCAAAAGAGTAGCACCATCGGCTTCGTGGGGACGCTTCAGATGTTCACTAATAGTTTGAATTAGAACACACAAAGAGTCGTGATCAAAGATTGTTTGACATTCAGCCAAACGCGCAACGTTCTCAGTGATACTTGTCATCTTGTATCGATCTTCTTGTTTTGCATCATGGTTGAGTCCAATAATGATCATAAAATCAAGCCATAAATTTGGCGCCAGCACTTGCTCGTCCATAAGGTTTAAAAACTGACCCAACACGAGAAACAGTTCGTCAGACTTGTCACGAAGCGGCGGTGCTAGCTCAATTTGTAAGTGGCGCCTGAACAAATCCATGGTCAGCTCATAACTCTTATCTGGTTCTTTTCCAATGTCCTTGAAGGCTGAGCATGTGGTAACAATTAATTCATGATAGCCTTTCTTGGAGTTAACCGCGGTTGCGCTTAGCCAAGACTTGATGTCAAATTTGCTCAGTAAGACAAAAGTTGCCATCGGCCCAAGTATTGATTGCTTCGAGCAGATAGTTTTATACAAGTCAAGAAAACATTGCGTTGAACATGAGCACGGTGATAGGTAGGGGCTGAATATTTGCACACTTTCGGAATGAGCCAAACAAACATTGATGAGTGAACAGTTGTAAGCATCGACATGAACGGTGGTAGATAAAATTTCCAAGACTGTTTTGAGCATATAGTTCGCGGTATAAAAGGATCCGTTCAATTGGCTGAAATTTGTAGATTCGCTAAGCCATGAAAGCAATGTTTCAATTGCCATCTTAGAATTCTCTGGATCATCATTCAATTTCTTGACATTGTTCTCGATATGCATGGTTGCTTTGACGCTTGCATTCTTAGGCATGAGCAACAACTCGCCGACCAATTCTCGACATTGTCTTTGCCTATCTTGAACACATTGACTCTTCCTTTCATCCATGAGTGCTTCCTCAGCCTCAATCTGAATGCGAGCAGGTCCGATGCATTCATTGCCCTCGGCACAAGGGATCACTCGTACAAATTCCCTTTTCTTGTTTGTGTAAAGTTGCAGTACAAGCTCGATGATCTCTGTTTTTGTTCGATTTAATTCTGATATGGTTAAACCGAACATAGTGGACTCTTCAAACACGAGACCAAATTGCTCTTTGACAGAAGCAATAAGCTCGTCGGTTGTCTGATACTTTTGTCCGCTAAAAAATTCATCATCAAGTTGCTTGCCTAGCTCATCCTGACCATCATCAGGAGATCTGTTTGCTTGGATTTCCGGCAAAGTTCTTTGTGAACGAATAATCATCGAAACAGCATCGTCAGCTAATTCATCCTCAGCGTCAATTGATCTCTCTTGAGAAGGCTCACCAGAATCATCATTATCCACGTAGATGATTGAATCATTGATAAGATACTTGTCGCCCAACGATGATAGCGTTGATGTTGCCCAAACTTGTATCAGGTTTTTGTTTTGCAATTCAATGCTATCCAAATCGACATATTGTAAACAAGCATTTGAATTTGATGATTCCATTACGGTGCTAAGAATTGGTACCAAATAATCGTCTCTCAAACGATCAATATCAACATAAGCATCACGTAAAGATGGATCTTGAAGCCAAAGTTTATAAGCACGATACAGTTGTGCCAGTGAATTCTGTTGCATGGCACTTGACGTTGACCAATTTCGTTGTTTGTACACGTGATAATTGTAAAGCGAATCTAATCGCGTCATCAACCGAGCAAGAGTTTCCGGTGATACCAATTTGAAACCTACAGAGACACCATTCAGTGAATTTGCAAAATAATTTAGGAAGAAATTATACCATATTAGAGGGCATAAAGGATGATTGAGATCCGTTTCCATAATATCAAATATTTGGCTAATCCACGAGTAAATCGGCAGTATAGATCTTACTAGATTGGAATTTACTTGCGGGCAAACTTTCTTAATTGCTGAGTCGAGATTTGCGTTCTCATTGGTGCTCAGATAAGCAACCACATCTTCCCAGATCTTCTCTAATCTAAGCGCGTCGCACTCGGTGGTAACCCATTGTAGCCAAGTGTACTTTTTAAATTTCCTTGCCAAAATGTGCAAGTTTGTTAAGAAATCGCGTTGCGGTGTGTTGGACGTAAGGAAGGTTCCCAACCATCCATTAGGTTGCTGTTGCTGGTCTTGAATAACAGAGGAACAATAGAATTTTCGCATCAATTCAATTCTTTGATTGACAAAATTGAACCTAACTATAAAGTCTAAAATACAAGCAATCTTTTCCAAGCTTATTTCGTTGTTTGAGAACCATGATGCTGAGATTTGCTTTGTGATGATTGTGCTCAAAGCTAGGAAAACTTTGATGTAAAAATGAGATAACTGAAGCTGTCTATATTGCTTGAGGCGATCGAGCTGTGTCATGATTAAACTAGCTAGACGAGTTGCATCAAAGTTACTCACGATAACCTTTTTGAAATATTCGATACACCGCTTGTCTTCTGCTAGTTTAGTGGTCAATTCGTTCAAATGACATATTGTGAAAAACTTCATTGCCATCAAGCTCGGAGTAATATGACCCGAATCTGCTAATATGTTCAAGTTCACGAGACAAGACTCTACTGTGTCAGAATGCCAGGTCACGTCAGTTAGAAAGAGATAAATGAAAGAGGCAACTGGGTTTTGACTTGCAACACCATCAGCTAAGAGCGAGCATTCTGTGTCTTCAATTGAGGGAACTGGATGAAATCTATCATTGACGAGAACGGTATTTTTGGTGGATCTACTTGTGCCCGATGGAATCTGTACATCGTTCCAATCAGTTTCAACTTGATTTAGAATGTGCAGCCTAAGAACAAACAATATTCTCCAAGTCCAAATATAAAACTGCTGGTAACTAGAATCTGTTGCTAGGTCCAGTAGGTTGTCTGGCCTTGTTTCTGGCGGAGTACCAAACAATCCTGCGCCGAAGGCTACCTCAACAGATGCCCCCAAGCTCTGAGATCCGAATTGATTGTTTTCAGGCAGATGGACGGTTGAGGCATGATAAAGCGTAAGTGCAAGTTTTCTTCTAACCCCAAGATCGACAAAACAATCCCTATGCCATGGTGAGCGCTGTTTGGACTGCCTACTGAATGCGTCATTCTCCTGAGAGGCATCCATAACTTTTGTGTCCGGACTATTCAACATAAGCTTGCTGATGATCAATCGAGCTATCTTGTTTTTGGGATCAACCAATGGATGCTCGATGAGCCAACCTTCTAGTAGAGCAAATTCGTTTTCGTCACAAATCCATCCTCTTAAGCTGCAACTCTTTACCAAATCAGTTGCATTCGCATCAATATCTCCCTCATTCATCAATGCGAGATATAAACTGATAAGATTTGGAAATTTAGCCGCACACCTTATGAGAGAGGCAACACCTTTGCACGACACCTTCTCTTTCAATGATTCGTTCCTGAATGTCAAATTGAATATCTCAGTAGCAATGAAATTGACAAGCTTCGAATCTGGTTTTGTTCTTGAGAGTAACATGCTAGTGATTGAATTCAACAGGTAGCTACATTCGCCCGGGGGTGAATCTTTCACCTTGTTAACAAACAGGTATTTCACTGACTTCTCTTGAAACTTTTTCAACCAGTAGTAGTCGGTGTGATAGTCGCAAGAGCTAACGAACGCGTTGTGATAGAATTGCCAAAGAATGTGCCACAACATCGGTTCAGAGACATCCTTGAACCATTCAGTAGAAAATTCATACGTTAGTGAACTCGAAGACTTTTGCACTACTCTGCTCGTTTTCCTGCTGGTATCAACCATTTCTGATGCCTTATCAAGCTCTTCTGAACCTTGTTGTTGTTGCTGCTGCTGTGCTGATATGCCAGTGACTTGTAACAACTTTGCAAACGCTGGTCTAAGACTATCTGTAGACCAACTTAACGGATTGTCATAGTTTGGCAGCTCAATATCGCGCTCTACTCGAGACAGATGCCTCCAGATACCGGATTGTCTTAATTCTAGGATAATCAGGATGGAACGTAGCATAAAATTGTCATATTCGACTTGCAGTCGCATCAATAAGGCATCATCAATGCCCCTAAGTCTTCGCTTGAATTCAGACCATTGATCCGATAAAATAACTACAGTTCTGCGAATCTGTGAGCTCAGGTACTCGATTAAGCTCCCATACTGTATACTGTTGAATGTCTCGAGTCCTATTTGGTATGTTTTGATTATCACTGTGCCTATTGTTAATAGTTTAAGCATAACAAACTCATAATTCTTATCTGTTTCCAGGCGGGGTTCGCTAGTAACCTCCAGGCACTTTTTAACATGAGCTCTGAATATTTGAGCAATCGGTATCTTTAAGCAAAACTTGATCACATCAGATTCAGATAACAAATTGCAATTGTTCGATGCCAGATTGAGTTCCTCAGTGCAACTAAATCTGGGATCAACCAAAGACCAATTCTGATCTGAGTTGGGTAGGCTAGAGTTTTCCTTTGACGTTTCAACTTCATCGTCACCAGATGTTGCTGCCGTTGTTGTTGTGATTTGTTTGATCCTCAATTGAAGGTTGTAGAACAACTCACTCAATATCGTGGAGCAGTGAGTAATATATTGAGGTGCAGACTCAAACCCAAACACTTGTTCGTATGGCTTACATTCAACCAAATCGGCAGACCAATCAGCTGTCCCCACTGAACCACGAGCCAATTGCGACATAACAAAACGGTAATCTTGTGTCGTGCCACCATCCAGGTATCTCTTGCATAAGGCTTTCAACCACTTGCGACATAATTTAACAAAATCAGGCTTAGTATCACTTAGATATTTTAAAAATTCAAATAACGTCACAATGGAAGATTTCAACTTTGTTTTCCTCTCCTCTAAATCTGGCATCTGGTAAGATATGGATAATTGAGCTAAAATTTTGTTACGTTTCACTTGACTCTCGTATGAATAGTAGACATAATCTCGAGTTATTATATCAATCAATTCTGTGAACTCTTGCGAAAACAAGCTTAGTTGTTTCTTATCAACGAAGGCTTTGTTGTATTTGAATGTAGTCTCGGCAATCTTGCCTTGCTGACACATGGCAATCTTTCTAATAGACTCCTCTTTAAGTGACCATGCTTTATCGACATGGTTATGAGTCTTCTTGTATAATTTTTTGATATCTTGTTTTAGTTGCAGGAGCTGATGTCTAAGCTGCTCATATTCGACTAGATTCTGGTAAAGGTCCCTATCTGGCAGAGGTATTACGAACTTTTGGTCTTCGTTGGCATCGATGTCTCCACTAGATATCGCAGCTTTCGGAGGACAGCCCACGTCGGGGTGTAATAAATATAATTGGTCAACAGTGAAGGGTCTGATTGACCGTAACTGGTCAAAGATGATGTCATCTTGTTCGTCGCCGAATGAAAACATGATGGACTCGAATGACGAAGACCAATGTTTAAATAACGTTCAGTAGTAGTTTGATTCCAATAATATTGTTATTGTTATTGGAGCAGAATGACAATCCATTAGAGTGAAATATACACTTGTTTGAAGATTTCTCGATGTGTGAAGCCGTGAGGAAAGATTCTAGCTACAAGTAAAGTTGTCTTATGGGATGTAATTGTGTCTCACGTATCTTTCAACGCGTTTATTTATACTATCCGACTTGGACAGAAACTTTTGTTTACCAATTTTCCATGGTGCAGGAAAATTGTGGTCAATTCAGCGAATGGCTTTTCAACCTGAATCAACGCAATCCTGCTTGCGCAGGAATAATCCTATTTACACTTGCGTTCTTTCTGCTTCACCCAAAGAGTTTCGAGTCGATTTCACTGTGTTGTTACGTGTTTGTCATGTGCTATTGTTCGGTTAGTAGCGAAACGCTTCCGATTATGTTCTCGAATGAAGATGACTCACATAGAACATCTTTTCCGTACATGACACCAAGTTAACACCTATCACATGGTCTAATTTTGTTGGAAACGGACTAGTCGAAATCGTCATTTAAAAGGAACTCTTTTGCTTGGCAATGGTCCTAAATTTCAACGTTGAATTTCGACAGTGCAACGATGCTAGTCCTATGCCCGTGGAAAACTAACCCTAACAGCGAATTGGTTGCGATGGTGGTTAAAATTTGGATAATTATCACCATTTTAATCAAAACACCACTCGCTTAGATGATTCGCCAAATCGAATGCTAAAAAATTGTAACTACAATACTCAAAGTCAATGAGAACAACAGATTCGTGTATACCATGTATACCAAGCTTTGTATCGTGTAACAAGATGATGTTGTTCTGATGAAGATCGTCATGAGAAAATACCAAAGGCAGCTTGAACTTTTCCAACAGTTTGTCCAGATAGTCTATTTCATGCTCAAAATCTATGGTCAAAAACGTATATAAGTCGTGCTGAATTTAAGTGGCAGTTGAGAATCCGATAGAGCTTGTCATCTACAAGTTACGTTCTGGCAACAAGTTATGCCAAAGGATTTCAAAACTTTGGACGCTCAAATCTCGCAGATACATCTCTGGTGCTTCAGAGAAAAGAGGCTTTGGCAACTTATAGAATCTACAATGAAACGGAGTGACAACTCAGGTGTAGGTTTAATTGTAACTGTCTTGATCAGGAAGCCCTTTTGGAACACCAACAGTGTTCGTGAGTTTTCATTGCCAAAGCACGGTCGCTGTCAGACAAAGAACGACAATGCGCGCGCTACAACACCCACACATGGCAACTTTTAGCGCGTGCAGCTGACAACACAAACGGAGGATTACACATTTCGTCCGGCCAACCCAATCTGAACTATTCTACACCCTTCATGAAATGTTAAGAACTCTAACCCAAAGGACATTACACACTACCAAAATGATCACCTCACCCTTGAAAAAGCTCAAACTATCGTACGACCCAGTGGCGGAAGCTGGCTGGAAGGAAGGCGAAAACATACCCTATTTAGCCCTCGCAAACACCCTCAAAGAGATTGAAGAAAATTCTTCTCGCTTGAAGATGATTGAGATATTGTCAAACTTCTTTCAATCAGTCATCTATTTGACGCCCAAGGAGTTGGCTCAATGTATTTATTTGATGTTGAACCAATTGGGACCAGCGTACGAAGGGCTTGAGTTGGGCTTGGGCGATTCTATTATTATCAAGGCTATCTGTCTTGCCACAGGTAGAAGTGAATCGCATATCAAATCGGAGTTACGCGAGAAAGGTGATCTAGGACTCATAGCGGAATCTAGTCGTGTAAATCAGACAATGTTATTCAAGCCAAAGCCTTTGACTGTCCAGACAGTCTTCGATAGATTGAAAAGTATCGCTGAGATGAAGGGTCAATCGGCACAAAACAAAAAAGTCGAAAAGGTTCAATCACTAATTGTTGCATGCAGAGAGAGTGAGGCACGTTACATAGTTAGATCCTTGTCCGGTAAACTCAGAATCGGACTAGCGGAACAGTCATTGTTAGTAGCTTTAGCACGAGCAATGGTGATTATTGAGAAATATATAAGGAAGGAGAAGAGCTATAGTCCAGAAAGTGACAAATTTAAGGCTCAAGTTGATGAAGCAGCTGATGAGGTCAAGTCGGCTTACAATCGTTTACCCAATTTTGACATCCTCTCCAAAGTTCTACTCGAGAAAGGAATCGATGGACTTGAAGATGGCCTTCAATCAATGATCTCTGTACCATTGAGGCCCATGTTGGCTCAACCATCCAAAGGTATCGAAGAAGTTTTGAAGAAATTCAATGACCACAAATTCACATGTGAATTCAAATACGATGGTGAACGAGCACAGATACATATGAGTGAGTCAGGTAAAACTTATATCTTCAGTAGAAATCAAGAGGACACTGCAGGAAAATATCCTGATGTTTTGAAAGAAGTTAACCAGTATGTCAAGCCAACGACCAAATCTTTCATATTAGACAGTGAATGTGTTGCATGGGACACTGTTGAAAAACGCATTTTACCCTTTCAAGTACTGAGTACTCGCAAGCGAAAATCTGCCGACGATGATGAAATCAAAGTGAAGGTTTGTTTGTTCGCATTCGATCTATTACATCTCAATGATAAATCTTTGATCAAGTTGCCGCTTGAAGAAAGGAGACGAATACTCAGAGAGAGTTTTGTTGAGACACCGGGCAAATTTATGTTTGCTGACTCTCGAGATGTTCAAAATGTTGAGGAAATTCAAGAAGTCTTGGACGAGGCGATCAAGAGTCAGTGTGAGGGACTGATGGTGAAAACATTAGATTCTACATATGAAATCGCGAAGCGGTCTCAAAACTGGCTCAAACTCAAGAAAGATTATTTAGAGGGTGTTGGTGACACTGTCGATGCTGTAGTTATTGGAGCTTATTATGGCAAAGGCAAAAGAACTGGCACATATGGAGGATTCCTTTTAGCTTGTTACGATGAAGACAACGAGCAATTCCAAACTGTTTGTAAACTTGGCACAGGTTTCAAGGATGAAGACCTCGAAACACACACAAACTTCCTTAAAGACCAAGTGATTGAGAAACCTAAATCTTACTATCAGATTGACGATACTCTCAAGCCTGATGTATGGTTTGAACCAGTCCAAGTGTGGGAAATCAAATGTGCTGACTTATCACTGTCTCCTGTTCATACAGCTGCCCTAGGTGTATTGGAATCGAACAAAGGTATATCACTAAGGTTCCCGCGTTATCTCAGGATACGAGATGACAAGAAGCCTGAAGAGGCGACAAGTGCCTCTCAGATTGTCGACTTGTACAATAATCAAGAGATGATGCAAAGAGAAAATCGATAAATATGGAAAGAAAAGAGTTATGACTAGCTTTATTGCTATTAGCTCACACACATATCAATTATTTGGTTGGCCTTTTACAATTGGTGATGACCTCCTCGATCAAGCGTTCGATGATAATCTTTTTAGTTGATTCTATTCTTTTTTCCATAACTTCCAACTTCTCATTAGTTTCTTGATCGATTTTCTTGGCTATATCACCACGTGATCCCATGTGTTCGCTTTCATACTTTTGGAATGCTAGCTGTCGTTCGGCCTTGAATTGTTCGATGTCGGCTGCTGCCTCCTCTTTGGCCTGTTTCAATCTTCTTGCCTTACGTTTCCTTGCCTCAGCCACTTTCTCCGAGGCTCTCTTCTCGGCCGTCAATAAAAGTTGGACCTCCTGACTGTGTTGGCTCATTATTATGCTGGAAAATTATGTAAACTAAATAAATTTGAAAAAGTCTTGTAATAGAGAGAAAAACAAAAATATATTTAACTTAGAACAGACAGCCAACTCAGTGAGTTAGCTACAAATTAACGTGATCAACAATAGATAATATGAACCTTTCTAGATGAAGTCTTACTAAGGAGTTTGTTACCGTCGCGAGATTGTTAGAGTGTATCAATTCACGATGATGCGACGACAGATGAACAATCTAACAAAGTCTATGAGAATCTCAAGTTGAAGCTCAAGATCCGCTTGGCGGAGTCTAGCTTTATTGCCACCACATTCCTGCAGAACTCAAGTTGACGCTTCACAACAATGCTGAGGCTGATGCTGAGGACGCGGTTTATGGTGTCCTCAGAATGTCTGCAGGACCCGTCAAACATTGTCTTCTTAACTTGCTCAACGTACCGCAACACACAAGAATCCAAACAGATACAATAGACTGCATTCAATTGCCGCAATAGCAACTATTCTAAGATCAAATGTAACCTGTGATGCTCTAAGCTGTTAGATGATGCATAATCTTGTCAACACGTCATAATTTGTAGCTCATTATTCACAGAAGCCGACTGAATTGTTAATCAACTTCATCGAACAACTTGTTTTGATCCGCAGAACGTATGCTACAAGAACGTCGGTATTCACCCGATGGTCTTGGTAAGAATACCATGGAAGCGGATTCACGCCTCTCCTAAAACTTTTAGGGCGTTTTTATTCGGTCGCAACAGGAAAGCCTCCTCCTTCCATCAGTCTTTATTGAATGTGCAGGGCCAACCGCATTCAATTTGGCGTGCGAGTCGAAGAAACTCGCTTCAAACGCATTCAATTCATGGCAGCGACAACCGAACAGAAGGCGAAGAGGGGAGGGGGGAAAGCAGAAAAGCGGGGCTTGTTTTGTTCGAACGGAAAAGGGGAACAGCAATGGGTAAAACGCGTTACAATCTGTTTCCTCAATGGATGGAAAAAATAAATGAAAGATATTTCTTTTGTTCAGTATATTTCGGTTCGATGTTATATCGAACAAAATGGCCTCCTTGGATAGCGAGTTCGAGTTCGCGCTCGAGGCATCCAATTGGTCGCCTTTGTCGAATATAATGGAACCACAGAAGAAAAAACGGATCCGAGCTCGTCTCGATCATATGACACAAGAGGAGAAACAAGAACGGAGAAAGGAGAAAAATCGTCAGGCAGCACAAACAGCTAGAGATCGGAAACGGAACAAGCTGGAGAAACTGGAGGAAGAAAATCAGCGCCTCAGGGAAGAGAACATGCGTTTGAGAGGCGCCATATTGGGTAATAGCCGGGATCAGTCGGTTGTGGATTGTTCGCTTTCACTAGCCGCCGCGCCCGCACTACCGCCCAATATTCAAATCACTGACAGCGGAATCAGTGATGTAGATTCCAAATCAGCCACCACAACCTTTATATCATCTCCCTTCAATTCATCTTACAATTATGGCACTTTAAACAATTCACCCGAACCAAATGATGGTAGCCTGATTAGCTCCATCATGGAAAGGGATAATGATGTTGCATTGGTGAACGAAATCCAAAAGCTAGTAAGCTACGTCAATGACGATAACGGCGATGGCGTATCTATTGAGTCAGCAGCGCTCATTAATGAACCTCAGCAGCAGGTACAAGATACATCGACCGGATTGCAATTGGCGGGGAACTCATTAGGGTGGACATCAGTCCAGCTTATGCTTATTTTGATGATTTCACGAATACATCACCGATTATCGGCGAAGATAGGTTGTTGTCAGAGAGCGCCAATGAGATCGAATGAGAATGACGAGATGGACCCAAATAATTGTAATCTATATGATTATCTCTTACATACAAAGTGTGTAGATTTCCGCAGAGCAGCTGAGACAATCATATCAAACAAAAACAATGTCCGCCATCAGCGTCTGATCGCATTAGATTTTGTTCAAAAATACTTGTATCATACCAACTTTACGCGACAAACTATCAACAAAAGCCCAGCCCAAGGGACTGGTTGTCTTGTCAGGGCCAGGCAATAGTAGAATCAAGTCTAATAAACCAATACAAATAAATTGTAACTAAATTAAAGTAAACTTAAACTCGTCCGACCAGTGAAATCAATGCAACCGCAAACACACAAATCAATGAGTCTGCCTCTATTAGTTGTGGTTTTCGTTTATTCCATAGAGGGACCTCTAATGGCATGAAGATATCGCACTCGTGTTGCTGACCGTCGTAGACCACAGCCATCCCCGGAAAGACTTTAAGACTCCAATTTTCAATCAAACCGTCAGTTATTTGTTCGTGTCAATGCAATCAATCGCTCATCGCCCTTTGACACCTCATGTGACTCATCGCTATTGATATCTCTTGTGGCTCATCTTTCTTTGATACTTTTGGTGGCTCATCATTCTTTGATACCTTTTGTCGATAATCTTTCTTTGACACCCTTTGTCGTTTGACCACTGGCGCAACCAGCGTTCTTTTCCTTAAATTGTAGGGCATTGTTAATTTGATTTACCGTTATATCTGGTAGGTCTAGCCCTTCGGCCTCTAGCCAGGTTAGTCTGAGCACTTATCCATGCTGGACAATCTAGCGTGCGATCCCTATAAAGTAATGAATTGGTTAGCCGTGTTCCAGACCGGCTTTTGACATTGTTTGGTATGCCGAGAGTAGTCCAGATTGTTTGTAGGAAGCCGACCAAACCAAATGATTGAGCAACAAATTTAACGTTTAGACAGGTTCCCGCCCCAGGATGATCACCTGTACACGCTACTTCTAAATGACAACATAAGTTATGATCCTATTATGAGAAGATCTGTTAAGCTCTCATCACGGACCGTGATCGTTCAACGAGTTTTCTTTTGCAGTTGCTCACAATCTGATCAACTGCAAAGTTGAACAATAGTGACACGAAAAAGATGGAGACGACAAGTGAAATCCTCGAACAGGCGCGAAGTTTTCCGCTTAAAACAAGACATCTGCTGAAAAATCCGCGAATAAGATTCTTGGTTAATGAGATTACAATCGTACTTCAACTCTTAAACTAGTTCTCTAGCCAAATTATCTATTCGATCGCCTTTGAGAGACATTCAGACACTACCAGAACTCTTGAATCGAGGTGATTAAACCAACTGATTCCGCACCGTTGCAACTTGCAAGTTGCAAGTTGCAACGCAGTAAATCGGATAGCGCTTTTTCGCGCGTGTGTGAAATTCACCCACGTGCCTAAATTAATTTTTCTGATCTCAATTTCAATCATCATACGCTCATAAACATATTGGTTAAATATGGGTAAAGGCCAGCGGCCCAATAGTATCAAGGTAACAGGCGACGATATTCCTAAGCCTCTTCACTCATTCAAAACAATTTATGAAAAGTTTCATTTCGCGCAACACCTTCAAGATGCAATTAAAAAGTCAGACTATAAAGCTCCGACAGCGGTTCAAGCTCAAATAATACCCTTGATGATTGATCGACGAGAAATCATCTGCTCTGCACCCACTGGTTCAGGTAAAACGTTAGCTTTCCTATTGCCAATTATACACCAACTTAAGGAACCCAAGCGCCTCGGCTCATTTAGAGCTCTGATTCTGGCCCCAACAAGGGAGTTAGCTAAACAGATACATCGCGAAGCATTATGGATATCTGACGGATCGAATCTCAAGATACATCATCTCAAAGATTTAAAAGAGGCAGCAAAAAAGTTCAACCCCAAATCTCTTTATAAATATGACGTATTGGTCAGCACCCCGAATAGACTTTCATCACTGCTCAAAACAGATCCACCAGCTATCAGTTTGAACAAGCTCGAATGGCTTATCATCGACGAATGTGATAGAATTTTTGACATGGGTTTCAAAGACGACCTTTCGATCATATACAATCGGTGTCTTGAGTCGGATCAATGTTGTCGTGCCATGTTCTCTGCAACTCTTGAAACAAAACTAGTTGAGTGGGCCAAAGTTCAAATGACAAATGTTGTGATAGTAACGGTTGGTGGCACTAACAGGGCTGCATTAAATGTGCAACAATCTTTGTCATATGTTGGTAACGAGAATGGAAAATTGATCGCACTCCGGGACATTATCCAACAAGGAATCGAGGTGCCAGCATTGATTTTTGTCGAGACTAAAGAGAAGGCAAAGTACCTAGCAAATGAACTTTTATACGATGATTTGAACATTGATTTCATCCACTCGGAACGCGATCAAAAAGAACGTGATACAATAGTTTCCATGTTTCGCGAGGGTAAAATATGGTTCTTAGTTTGTACTGATCTAATGGGGAGAGGAATAGATTTCAAAGGTGTTAACGTGGTTATTAACTATGACTGCCCAAGGAGGGTTGTATCCTATATCCATAGAGTTGGCGCACAGGTAGGGCTGGTCGTGATGGCAAGGCTATAACTTTTGTGGCTGATGGAGATCGAGCTGTCCTGCCCCAAATTGTCAATGTAATGCGGAAGTCAGGTTATGAAATACCCAAGGCCATCATCTCTCTATTGACAAAAAAGAGCAACGACAAATCCAAGAACAAGAAAGATGGCAAGAAAATTATCCAGAAGTCTCGAAAAAAGATTATCCGACAACGTTCCAGTAATACTAAATAATATGACATTGAGCTCTAATATACGTCTTGTCTAGTTTTGTGTGTCAACAACAAGATATCCCAATGTTGCAATCATCAAAATACTGCAAGTGGTCTAATGTGTTCTCTTTTGGTATTTGGTTTGTTTCCGAGACGGTTCTAAATTGAGTATAATTGTTGTGATCTTTGGTTAATTTATGACCATCTAATTACTAGCTTTTCCTCCAGTCTCGTTTATGTTGTGTTGGTTTTCTTCCTTCCATGTTGTATCCTTCTCACTCTTCTAGCTTACAAATGTAACAATTGTATGTAAGTCGTTTGTATTAGTTGTTTGTGAGTATGTGCACTGTGTTTCGGTGGTTCTCTTGCTATTGGGTGCTCTCTTGTATCAAGACAACCGACGCTAAACCCAATTATATGCAAGCTTTTGTTTCTTTCCACTTGGCCTTCATGGATTCAAGTCATTTAGATAGGATTCATGCAAGGTGCAACAACGATCATATTGATCATGATAATAATGGATTTACATTTGATGTATGGCTTTTCGATCGTAGGCGCCCTTATCTGGTTCAACTCGTCGATTTTCAACCACAATAATAACACCTATCAATATCACTAACTCGATGACAATTCCAACCGCCGGCCAAATGACCGTATATTTGTTCTTGACTCTAATCAAGATTGACTTACTATTCTCGGTAACACCGTTGCTAACCTGGCACTTATATAGTCTCCTATGATCCTTTGTCACCTTGCCTATTTTGAGATCTAGACTAGTTTTGCTGTTTCCAACCAGCTCAAAATCGTCCTCGCCCGATTGTATGTCGTTCATATCATGTTCGTCATATTTAGACATTTGCCAACTGATATTAAGTGATTCAGGTGGGAAATAGTCATCAATGACATTGCACGAAATCTTGAGCGGTTGTCCTTCTTCAACAATGGCCGATTTTAAGGTACTTGATCTAAGATCGAATTCCTGAATAGTTGGTCTCAATCTAACTGAGATCATTTTTTCCACTTCGGCCACGTCATCGAACTGTCCCCTCAACTCGACAAAAATAATCACCTACATCATCTAATGTGCTCGATTTGATGATCATAACATTTTTGCTGATTAAATATCGTTGATCTTTTGAGGTAAGCTCTTCTCGGTCGTTGTCGGTTCTTCTCTCGCTTAAAGGATAAACTTTTCGTTTATACCACGTAAACGACGCTTCCGGATGTTCCTCAATGTTACAACGCAACGCAATTTCCTGGCCAGGCGTTAGTGTTACCTTGTTTGCAGCTGCTGTAATAGGCGAACCCGAGACATAGTGGCCCAGGTGATGTATGGAGTCACTGTTGGCAAAGCCAGATAGGTTACTCAAGCCAAAAGCGAGCAACTGTACCAGGGGGTTCAATATGATTTGGTAGCAATGGCACCAAAGAAACAGTGCCAGGAATTGTTTACAAAACATCTGTGAAAAAGGGTTATCGTGTCCTAGCGTTCGTGAAGGTGTTTCTTCCGATCAGGGCTCGTGTATATAATATAATATATCTATAACAAATGTGTGTATGTGTGCTACAATATAATGATGGTGGCTGTATAAAGCCGGGGGATGGTTAGGTGTGCTTAGTTTAAGCGTAATATAGATGATGCAGTAGTTTTGAATGCCTGCCTTGTGGTTCACGTAATCAGTGGCGTAATCTTGTGTGAGTGATGTGAGCGATAATTTCTATGTTCGTCCAACGTTAACAATCGTCAAATCTTCTTCACTCTTCTCTCAAGATCTAAGTATACAAAACTTCCTAAAAACTTAATAGATTCACCTGTGTGTATATGTGCTTTGTAGTGATGGTATAAATTCTATACCTTAACGACTGCTATCTGCAATTTGTGTAAAACAACTAATATACGATATTTCTGGTTATGATCTAATAAATTTGTATAACGACGTCAAAATAGTTTGATTGCATATTGATTGGTGTTTGAGTAGAGCCAAGTGTGATGTAAGTTGAAGCACATTCAAGATGTCGGTACGCTCGACTATTTCAAGACTTTTGATTGGTTCCATTTGCCAACCTCTTGAGCTTTCAAAGATTGCCCGCCAAAGGTTGTTGTTCAATTTTTTTCTCTGTTTATATGCTCGTCTGTTGTTGGTTTCCCGCCACCCAGTTGCGAGCGAGCGAGCTTTGCTTTAGACCCAACCAAGATTGGATCTCAAACTGGGCACCGTTTATTGTTGTTCATCTTGGATTTGGCAACCAACGTTGGGACCAGGCTGGTAAGATATGATAACGAGAAACTGAGCAATAAACACCCAATCTCAACGCGACTCTGGTCTCAATGTGATTTGATTCGTTTGTTTCGTGTTGAACTGTCCGATTTGTTGTTCCAGCATCGCCCGAAGCTAAAGTGCAGCAATCGAAAAAGCAGCACATAATTAATATGATATTATTAATGAAACTTGACACTTGAATTTGTTACATAAAACAACAATGTGAGGGTGTGGCGTTAATAGTGAAGAATCATAACGGATCAGATCATCCGAGTTGAAGCCGCTGAGTTTGTATGTCCGTCGTTGTCGTATGGCCTATGGCGGCGGTGGTGGTGGTGGTGAAGCTGCTGCTGCTGCGGCGGCGGCGTGTTCGATTCTGCTTCTGCTTCTGCCAAGGCGGTTTACAGTAACATAGCTAGAGCGGCCATCAGTGAGGGAACCAAACGCAACGACGACGATGGAGCGATTTAAATGGAGGGGTCTCGGCGAGAGTGCGAGAGCGGCAGGCCTAACACGGACTAGCGAGCTAGCTAGAGAACGAGCAAACACTCTGAAAATCACACTCTCCCTCTCTCACACCGCCTGCACACACACACACACACACACACACACACCCATCGGACAGACATCCAAACTATCTCCCACGGGCCAATGCCAAGCCAACACAATGGGAACGAAAGTGCGAAAAGGCGAGAGAGCAGGCGAGCGGGAGTATTGGGCAACACAAAAGAAGCGCCGCCACCGTCGCTGCTGCCGTCAAGGCGAGGCGAGGGATGAGGAAGGGCAAGAGGGTGAGAGAGAGAGAGAGAGAAAGAGAGAGAGAGAGGCTGGAAGAGCACACTAACAGTGGGCCACGAAGACGAAAGCAAACGCCAAGGCTTTGCGGCTTGGTCGGCCGTCGGTGGGAACGCCAGGCTCAAATTGTCCGACTGCTTTTCGTGCTCTAACTGCACCACAACAGTGCACCAGAGATCGGGCGCCGCCGAGATAGACAAGACTAAACCGAGAGACCAGCAATAGCAACTGCTCGCCGCCTCGGGCTTGTCAGGCGCAACGACGCCGCCGGCCCCGATTTGTCTCGCTGGCATGTCGCTAGTGTTGAGCGCTAGGTGCGTCCGCGAGCCGCCATAGTTTGTGCGTGTCTCGTGCCAATCCAGACCCTCACGCACTCAATACACCCGCACCGGCCCCCCACCGTTGTCTACAACCGCCGTCGCTGCTGCTGCTGCACATCCACTAGGTTGCGCTTGCGCAAAGCCAATGCTGCCTAGCTAGCTTAACGCACTCGTGAGCAGCCGAGTGGTTCGCTTGGCGCCGTGCCGAGACCGGTCGTCCCGGCTAATGCGTTCTTGTGTGTTGGCGTTGTGAATGTGCGGCATAAGCAAGGACAAAAAAGTTGGACGACAGACGATAGTTCACGCTCGTCCAATCACTCTCATCGTCATTTTTGGCTGTCCGTCTACCGGGCGCAGCCAAACTGTCTTGTCAGCCCAAAGCGCTGGCCTTTTGTCTCTCCAAGTCCGGCCTTGGACATAGATTGGCCAGAACGGCCAGAGTCTCTCACGCGGCATGGAAGAGAGATTGTAAATTTACATCAAACTCAGCTGTTCTCGGGGCCGGGGCTATCTCTTGTCAGCACCAGTTACGGTGGCGGCGACGCTTAGTTGCGCTCGCCAGGCCGTGTTCCTCGTGTCGGTCCTCATCTCAGATCAACTTTCGCCTGAATGATGATGACGCTGATTGGCTTCGTGGGGCCGCGCGCACATGAGATGTTCGTGCGTCGATCTTGTGGTTCAGCCACTTGCTCTAGAACAAACCATGGCCCAATGTTGAGTCAAGATTGCCTGACACGACACTGAATTTATGGTGGTGGTTTTAGCCAGTCATTGGAGGGGGGGGGGGGGCCAACGAGAGATGAGCACAGTTCATCAAGACTCTTTCGGCAATTGAATCGTTGGCATTGGCAAGCTAGAACGTTGTTCTTCGAACATCAAATCTCAACTCGTCTAGCAATTGTTTGCATGTTTCAGCAAGCAACAAAAGATCGTCTGTGGGTGTGTCTGGAGTTCGAGATAAAATTCAAAAACAAGCACAAACTTGTACACAAGTGTTGCCCTATGCAGATTGTTTGTTTCGACGCTAAATTGACTAGCCACCAAAAGAAAGATGCCCGGATAACGGTTCGTTTAGAAAACTAGAACACGAATTCAAGTAGTAGACCCAGCAAATGCCTAGAGAATCTAGCCTAATTTTTCACAAGGCTGTACATGGACATAACACTTCGTCCAGACACACGCCAAGAAGAACAAGTTGTCGAGCAGCTTGGGCTTGAATGAAACTAGTAACGGTTGCGGGGCTGCGACAGCAAAGAGGACTCCGACCGTCCAACTGGGATAATTGTTGGTCTTTGATGCTGGTTGAACCGGAGCAAAAGCTATGAGAATGGCGCGTTGGGAAGCTACAAAAGCCATCCTTGCTTGACGCTCTACTAAGCTCTTGTTTTTGCTCGTCCAACTGCTCAACTCGAGCTGGTGGTTGTTGCTGTTGTCGTGGCTTGGGCACGCGACAACGAGTGGCACAACTTGCTACTTCCTGCCTATATGAAGGCGAGCAAATGTGTAAGCGAGCCTGGTATACGTTCGAGATTTGCTCAACTGTCAAAAGTCTTGTGCCCGAAACCAACCTCAATCTGTGGGCCGTTCCCTCCCTTGCTCTTTACTCGTTACACTCTCACTCTCTCACACAGATACAGAAACAGACAAAACTCGCTATCCAACAAAGAAGGAGAGAGAGAGAGAGCAGTTATGTAACCCAGCCACATATACACTTAACACCATTCGAGTTGCGGTGCTTTTCTGGCTTGAGCGTGGCCAACTTGGTCGCTGGTTGCACTTGGGGCCGGGTGTCTTTTGGCGCCCGAGGGAGCTTTGAAGAGGACGAGCCGACACTGGTGCTGGCAGACAGTTTTGACAAGGCAGATTGTTTTCAGAACAGCGTCGTCGTCGTCGTCGTTGTTGTTGTTGTTGTAGTTGCAGTTGGTATGCTGCTGATGTTGCTATTCTCATTGTTGATACAAGCGATATGGCAGCTGCTCGGGTCTTATTCTCACACTCTTTCTGTTGTCCATCTCTTCAAATGGATGGCCTCACGAACGCGTCCGCTCGATTCTTAGCGAGCTCAAAGTTGTTAAATGAAACTCGTGGTAAAACTGGAGAGACCCCAGGCACAAATTCAGAATGGTACGTTCCAATGGCCTGAATCGAGAAGAAAGAGAGTGGCAACTACAAGAGTTTGACCACTTGCACCACTGGCCCGAGTAACGATTGAAATGGATGACACTGAATGCACTCTTGCCTTAGTTGGCTTTTTTGGGCGGTAGATAATTTTAGTTAGTTAACTTAACGCTCAGAACACACGACAGGCACAAAGACATTTGTCATGTGCGGCCGGTCTAGATAGAATGACCAGTGAAACGGGCATGGGCGCGCGCCAGACACCCACCCAGATACATGCACACACTCACACAAACACACAAGATCTAGGTTGATCCAGTTGTTTTTGTTCTGGTTGGTGACATAATAAAAGTAAGTGGGGGTGGTCAGTTCCAGTTTTGTTGCTTGCTTGTGGCAGCTCGTTCAGTGTCTGCTTGCCTATGTCTCTTCTTCGTCGTCGTGTCCTCCACTTATGACGATTGGTCAGTAGCAGCGAGCAGATT
The DNA here is from genome assembly GCA_950022295.1 of Bromus sterilis. Taxonomy (NCBI): domain Eukaryota; kingdom Viridiplantae; phylum Streptophyta; class Magnoliopsida; order Poales; family Poaceae; genus Bromus; species Bromus sterilis. The sequence goes on from OX465601.1 coordinate 272,282,648, forward strand.
GGGGTTGGTGGGTGAAATTAGATAAGAAACACGCCCTCGTACTTCGAGACAGAATTCCTCCAACTCCTGCCCGTCCACATCTACATGCTGGTTGCACTACGATGATGCGCTCGTTCGAGAGCTTGTTAAGTTGTTTGGATGTTGAGATGGAGCGTCAGACGATAGAGCTTACAAATCTACAGGAGTCTCGCTGAGGTCAACATTCACTCTCTGCAAAGCCGCAACACAAACAATCTCGCCGCCAATCAGGCGCAAATTTGAACAACAATCGCGAGCCTTCTTCATCATATTTTATTTCACCGTCTCTAGAAACGCTCCATTCCGCAATCAATATAATCAGCAGATAAATATTCGCCAGCCTAATGGCGCACTTTGATGGATTGATTTGGGAACAAATAGTGGAATAGAGAAAAACTCGGTCAAGACCGGCAAGCGAGATGGCTGGCGGCGCACTTATGGCGATCATGCGGAAGCAAAGATCGATCATCATGATAGCAGAATGTATTCAGCACTGGCCGCTAGGGCAAGTTTTATTGACAGCGGTTTTTGTGCTCGCTGCCATCATTATTTGGCCGACACCACTGGAGGACGACGGCTAGATGTTGCAATCGTCATCATTCAAGAACCATTCAAAGACATTCAGGTCTAAGTCTTATAGAATTCTTCCGTGTACAACTGGTGCGCCTCCTCGGAGCTCAATTGATTCTCGTGAATCACCTCGAGCGTTTCGGTTGGATCCGTGTACAGGCCTATCATGAGTATGGTTCGGGTAACTGAATCCAATATGATATACATGAAAGGATGGTCTGCTGTGAACTCTTCAACTCCAGTAAGACGCTTGAAAGATACGCTGCCATCTTTTTTCAACGAATTGGCGTGTCGCTTTCGGGCCTTTTCATACGTTGACGAAGTGATCGAACCGCGATTGTCACAAATAATAAAACACCTGTGCAGTATCTTGTTCAACCAAACCTGTTTGCTCTCACAAACACCATTCATGTTTGCCTTGTTCTTGTCAAACAATTCGCCCGCTCCCATTGTAACAAGCGTTGATTGGATACTTATTTTGTCTGAATCAATGCAAAATATTGGCATGGTAACTCTGACAGAGCGCCCTTTTGTCTTACTAAACTCATCCATTATTTGATCAATCTTGTTTGCAGACATTTTGTTGCACAGGTAAGCAGAGTTGCTTTGACGATCGTTTGGGAGAATGAGCAACATTTGTAGATCGCTAGCCTCAAACGGCATCTTGATCATTCGGGCGTCCAAGTCTGAATCTGAAACTATCGCGAGATAATCTAGTTTTGACATCATTTGAACTAATGTTTGGTTTGCACCTGCTTGTTGTTGTTGTTGTTGACGATCGTCTGTAGTGGTAGTATTGGCTGACGACGACCGTTGCTGTTTGCAAGCGGTTGACAACTTTGAGTTGACGGTTGCATTTTGCTGGGACAATTGACGCAAGTCTTTGCTTCCGGCCAGGTAAAAGGGGGCCTTGGCCACCTCGGTGAAGTTGCTCAACCAGAAGCCGCGAAAGAACACGGCGCTAACAAGTAGCATGGACTTTTCCAACTTTTGCGCCTCGGCTTTAGATAAGATGTCATTGTAAATATTTTCAGTTGTTCGAGAAACATCCTCATTGATTGTCTTCACAGTTGAATCAACATTGCCAAAATCAATCTTCTTTGGCTTTGTCTCATAATAATCCTTTAGAATGGTTTTGAAATGTTCTGTTCTCTTGATTGACTTGTCCAAGTAAATGAAACTAGCCAGGTGAATGAAATCGTGATTACCATGAATCATTTGTTCTGTAAGCATCAAGAAGTCTTTGTGTCGTACTTCTGGTTGCTGCTGTTTGATTCTAAGCAATTTCATTAGTTGTTGGGCTGTGTTTCCTCTTGCGCCAACTAGCATCATGGCAAGAGAGTGGTAAATCAAATAAGGGCATAACAATAGATTGATATATTTGTCGCCGTGGCGTTTCAAGTAGCACTGGAATAGATCCACGGCAAACTCGTTGGCTGACTTGGCGAGCGTCGATGAAATGACCATGATGGTTCAATTTGTTGTTTAAGATCGAGAGACAATCACAAGCATTGGATAATATCAAGTTGGTCAATATTTGAAAGGTGAAATTTAAACTTTTGGCATGAAGTGAGAAAAAAAATTGAGTCAGACAAAGTGGAAAGATTTTTAAGATGACAAAAAAAACTCATCAACAACTTGGTCAGACGATCCACTAATGTTGATTCTCTCCCGCAAAAAAATTGCAACCACTCAACTAAGTATTCGTGTTGCTTGCACTTATAGCACACATTTGTGTTTGAATCCCTTTCAATTATTGTTCTCGTATTCATCTGGATTTGATTTAGCTAAACATGAGTGGCAACATGGACAAGGAAAAGTCTAAAACGCCAACAACAATCAAGATTGCGGCAAAGGACGCAAGTCAGCGCGGTTCTGGTGGCCAAGCGGATCCAGGTCCGGGCGACCCGAATGCCATGCCAAGCGAAATGCCTGAGCCAGTCTCGATTCCTGCTCCACCAAGTCCATCCGAGTTGGTGGTCAAATCAGTTGACTCGCGTATGATTAAGACCATCAACAATCCGGTGAGTCTGTCCAAGAGCAAGGGAGGATCAGCCAGCACTGCGCTCAAATCGTACAAAACGCTATCGGGACCGAAGAGTTATGATGAGGAAGCTCCCCGAGAGCCTACCTCATCTAAGGCGCTATCAAGCATGAAATCTACCGGTCATTTGTCTACTGATGGTATTCATTCGGCTAAGACTGGTAGTCATTTGAGTGCTAAATTTGGTGGCAAGAGTGTGCATGGTAGCAGATCTGGTGGCTCAGGCGGCTCAGGTGTCCGTAGCGGTTCGGGTGGACCAGGTGTCTCATCTGGACCGACTGCCTTGGATGGTCCAGATCAATCAGGTCAAGCTGGTGCATCGGGCAGGGCTGGTGCTTCAGGAGGAACTGGTCCTTCGGGCGGATATGATCCATCGATTGGAGGCATGAGCGCTGTCAAAACCATTGACGGGGCGGGTGGCGGCGGTGTTAGTGGTGCATCTGCCTCGCAAGCAATGCAGGACGATAGTCAAGCCGCTGACGGCCAGGAACAAGACGTGGAAACGGTGGGCGAGACCGAGGTCGAGCATCCACCAAGTCCTAGTCCAAGTCCAGGTCCGAGTGGCGCCAGTTCACCGGCAAGCGGTGGAATCGATACGGCGCCCGTATCATCAGGCGGTGGCATGTCAAAGATGGGCCCCAAGACAAGCAGCCTTAAGTCCAAGGTTAAATCTGACACGGGTAGTGATGCTAGTAGCGCAAGTGTTGGCGTTGGTAAGAAGAAGAAGAAAAAGAAGAAAAGCAAGTTCAGGTACCACAAAAGGGTCACTGTTCGCACTCATGGAAAGACTAGTCCAACATCTGTCATGGACAAGGTCAATAAGAAAGACCACAAGGCCGGCATTACTCCATCATCAATTGGCGAAATGGATCCTGAAGAATTGCTTAAGCGAGCTGGTATAAAAAGCGACAAGAAGACCCACTGGCGGGTTCGTTTGCGTCAAACTAAGCGCACCACCAAAGATGGAAAGACGACAACTCAAACAAGGGTGGCATATCGTGATTCCGAAGGCAACAAGCGTATCAAAACCTCGTCAACGCCTGATTGCCAAAAGTGTGGCAAGAAACTTGAGGAGTGCAGGTGTGACGAATAGACTTCCGCAAGTGCTGGTGATCATCATTTTCATAAGTGCAGCTATCCCATCACTCGAATTATACCGCAATCAGCTTTAATCCATCATCCTAACGTGCTCTACATATAAATATAAATATATCTTATCATCATAATGGTTTGAATGGTATCATTTGCCTCTAGCCTTACGGCGTGCTTCCTCGTATCCTTCCATATCTATACCAAGGCCGATCTCTTCAGCCATCAATCTGGTTAGATCAAGTGGGAATCCATAAGTATCATAAAGGGTCCAGGCTACATTACCTGGGATTGTTTTGTTATCTCCAAGTGTTGTTACAGTCTTCTCAAAGAGCTTTCGACCTCTGGTTAAAGTCTTCAGAAATTGTGCTTCTTCTTTGTTGATCAAATCTATGATAGCTTGAGGGTCCTTGCTGATTTCTGGAAAGACATCGCCCAACAATTCAATCACAACATCAACCAATGATCCAAACATTCCAGGCTTGGCGCCAAGCTTCTCTTGACAGTATCTAGTGGCACGTCGAAGAATTCTCCGCAGCACATAACCTTGGCCAGTATTGCTCGGCACACCACCATCAGCAATGGCTATTGTCAATGTTCGTATGTGGTCAGCAACGACACGATAAGCCATGTCAATACCATCTTCATCCTCTTTGCCAATCTTGTACGTGTAAGGTCGACAGCCTGTGCGATCTTGGATAGCTTCAAAGATAGGTGTAAATACATCGGTGTCATAGTTGGAAGCTTTGTCCTGAAGAACGGCGACAAGTCGTTCAAAACCGGCTCCAGTGTCAACATACTTTTGTGGCAACAAGTCTAAGGTTTGGTCGGGCTTTCTATTGTATTGTATAAAAACTAGATTCCAGATTTCAATCACTTCAGGATCGTCCATGTTGACAAGTTTTGAGGCATCACGTCCGCCAACTTTATCAAAATGCAATTCGGTGCAAGGTCCACACGGTCCTGTGTCGCCCATTTCCCAGAAATTATCTTTCATACCGAAGGGTAGGACTCGTTCACTTGAAACACCCAGCTCGAGCCATATATTCTTACATTCATCGTCAGGCTTCAAGTTCTGTTCTTCGTCGCCGCCGAAATAAGTGACATACAATCTATCACCTGGAAGCTTGTAGACCTTGGTCAAGAGTTCCCAAGCCCATGAGCAAGCTTCTTTTTTGAAATAGTCACCGAAAGACCAGTTTCCCAACATCTCAAAGAATGTATGATGATATGTATCTTTGCCGACATCGTCCAAGTCATTGTGCTTACCACCAGCACGTATACACTTTTGTGTGTTAGTGGCTCGCTTATAACTTTCGAGTTCACTACCTGGCTCGACAGTTCCCAGAAAGATTGGTTTGAACTGATTCATGCCGGCATTTGCAAACAAGATGGTCGGGTCATCCTTTGGTATGACAGGAGAGGATGGCACATGTTTGTGTTCCTTCTCAACAAAGAAATCGATGAATTGTTTCCTAATTGATTTTGAATCCATTTTAGAGCAATAAATTATCAAGGGTTGTATCGGTGTGGTAATGATAATGACAAGTTAGAAAAATAAATAATTTGACTAAAATGATTCGATGTTGTCGCCTGAAGAGTTTTTCACTCCTTTTTTTCTGTCTATTTATTCGCAATATGTGACTCATTCAAATATTTGCATCTACCGTAATCGGCGTTGTGTGGCGCGGCGCCTGTCTGCAATCTCTGGGCGTTCCTTTGGTCAGGGAAAGGCCTTTTAACTTTAACGCAGTTAAAAGCCAGCGACGTCGACTATTCGCTCACGCTACTCACACTCATCCTCTGCCACTCCAGAGACGTGTGTTGTTGGTTCGCCGATTTCTGCCTATCCGCTTTAGCGTTCTTCATGTGTTTGTGTATGTGTGTGTGTGTGTGTGTGTGTGTGTGTGTGTGTGTGTGTGTGTGGCGCAGACGGCAGTGGTGGTTCCCTATTCGAGATATTTCACTACAGTTTATTGCGAAAGAAATTTTAGGCCCAAATCAAGCTTCGCACATTGGAGAGTGTGTGGCCGTGTTTGAAGCTTGTTTGTGTGCGTTTTGGCCTTTCGCAAAAATGTTCGTCGCGCATGACATCCAGACCAATATTACAGAATCTCACTGTAATAACTGTGGATAGACGCGCGTGCCCTTCGAAAATGAACGTCCCGCGTGATATTTAGTTGGATGAAATATATTTATTTAGAATATTGAGATAAGGATTTGTTCAGCTACACAATTATATTTGATTCACAATGGATCATTCAGCCATCATGGATACAACAAATGGATATTTAACCAACATCCTGGACATGTTGAAATTCATTTCATCGATCTCATCAAGTGATGCTGCAGATTTAGAAAACGATTGTGAGGGTAGCAGCTCTCACAATGATTGGGTTGATGATGAGCCCTGTTTCAATTTTGGTCTGGACGACGATGATGAATCTATATTAGATGATAGCGATGATGAATCACTGTGTAATAAATTGTGTACATTCACCTTGACACAAAAGGAGTTTGTCAATCAACATTGGTACCACTGCCACACTTGCAATATGATCGATCGCGTTGGAGTATGCACAATTTGTGCAAAAGTTTGTCACAAGGATCACGATCTTAGCTATGCCAAATATGGTGCATTTTTCTGTGATTGTGCTGGTCGTGAGAACAGCACTTGTATGGCACTCGTCAAACGGGCAACAACATCAGCAACTGGTGGTCTAAATAGTGATTTATTTACTGAATTAAACAATAGTGAGCAGCAATTACGAGAAGGTAAACCAGAACAGACATTACAAGACTCTTCAGATGATAGCTCGTCTCGTGATAAGATAAACGACTTCAAGAGGAATGATAACTTCCAACAAAAATTTGCAAAGTACCTAGAGCCCTACAAAGAAGATCTAATGAACGTTTTATTGCAATCAGATATCTGCAAGACTATCATGAATCTTATCTCTGAACTTGTACCGGCTTATGTGAAATTTGCTCTTGATAGATCTCATGCAGGACGGTTCAAATCGCATAAAGATGGCAGTTTGCGTATTTACATGGTATCCCATGATCTCACCGACCTATGGCTGAAGCTATCGCCGATACACAATCTGACTACTAGTTTTGGACCATTTTCCTCGCAGAAATCTTCTCGTAAAAGAAGGGTTGCTTGTAAAGCTATTAGGAAATCAACTAACTCTAGCTCAAATCCAACATTTCCCGTAGACTTTTTTGAAAATCTACTTGTGTTGGGCGATGTAGATTTCGGTGGTAATGACGTTTTATCTGTTTATGGTGTTCAACAATTGAAAACAAGACTCAATACATCTGGTATGTACATCACTTGCACCAAGGCCACAGGATTTTCAATCGATGTCATGAACAACGACTCAAATATGGTAGCCTGTGGCGTTAGGGTCCAAGTGGGGGCCCACGATTTATCTAAGTCACCTACAAGTATCGAATTATTTGGTAGAACAATCCCAATTAGCCCTTTAACCTCTAGATGGTATGATATACCTTTTACTAGGGATGAGTCTTTACAAGCTGAGAAAAAGTTCACTATATCGTTTGGCCCATCTTCTGACCCGAATAATATTACAACAATTGATTCAATCAAGGTTTATGGCAAAACTAAAGAAGGCTTCCATTGGCCTGATGATTGTGAGGAGCAGGTGAATACATCTGGCCTAGCTGGAGATGATCTGATGTGTGTGCTAATGGGGCGAGACCTGGGTTCTCGTTTCCAAAAGCTGCTTCTTAATAACGTTGAAATCTTAAAGCGTCTATTGAATCTTGAGCAATGTCACAATGTCGACAAAGACGAATTAGAAAAGCTTGCAAAGGAACTTTCAACAAGTCTATTAACCGTACCATATCCTATTCAGGTTCTCAAAGCAATCAAGAGTCTTCTCTTGACTATATACAAAACTCGCCAGAACTATCAAATTAATAGAGATTCAACAGCTTTAGAGTTTGTCACCAAAAGTTTAGGCTCGTTGAAAAAGGATGATCTTGATTGTGAATTATTCTCAAGAGTTATTTATATTATGAAATCTTTATGTCAATCAAAGTTATCCAATTTATCGAAACTAAGCGATAGCTTGTCGACAATCTTGATTGAGCAAGACTCTAATGGAATATTGTTGACAGAATCATCAAAACTCGAACAGCTTGTTATATATCTGCACGGACTATTTCAACATTTACACACAAGTCGTCCTCATAGTCTGAGTTCCGGACTGGTGGTGAACAATGAATTTATTAATTATGAAAACTCTCTCCAACCTTTCATTGAACTTATGTACATTGCGATGTTACACGATATATCTATATCAAGTGTTGTCACCAATGTTCTTATTGGACTATTACTAAACGAAGATATCAATGTGAGCATATGTACTCGCCATACGTTGATACGACTATTAAGATTGAGGTGCGATCGTCAGGAAGAAACTACTGATCAAGATAATCGAGCAAATGAGCTGATTTCTGATGCACAGCCACTTTCAAACCAAGAATCTCGAAGAGATGAAGCTCTAGTTTTTGCCAATCAGAGTAGTTCCAGCGTCGCTGAGCGTTTTGAGCCGATACCCGAACAAGTTCACTCTCTAGTTGGTAGTCAGCAATCTTCAATAGCTAGTCAACTCCGTAATGTCCTGAGGGATCAAATTGAAGGTGCAAGACACGATAATGACGAAGATATCGCTATAGCAATAGCTCTTAGTCTCCAAGATGATTCACAAAATAACTCCGTAACCGACAATGCAGTAACTGCTGCACCAACCACTTCAGGACGATCTGAGCTCAATTATCTGTCAGACCGAATGCCAAGCGCAGAAGAATTGATGAGTGACACAACAGCGTCGGGAGTTGCATCAGATGAAGAAGTATCTACTTCTGGACCTAGATCAACATCGATACCCAAGCATAATGTTTTGCCAGATTGTCAAATGTCAAGCTCAACTCATCAAGGTGCGGGTACCTCAGCAGTTATGGATGACCAAACATCTCTTGACAACCAAAAATCAAACGTTGCGTCATCTAATTCAAAATCAAAGGAGCAGGAACAAATCAAGCAGCAACATCTGAAGCTTCTTGAAAAACTCATCGAACACCTATCAGACACTCGCGAAGCAGGTGGTTATCGGACAATATCCTTGCTACACGTTGTGCTTGTCCTAACTTTAGATTTAGATAATGACAACGATATCGATGCTTCAATATTCAGAAACCTATTATGTGCCCTTCGAGACGAACTCCAGTATAATACAGATGATGCTGCATCCCTGGTTAAAAGGACTCCAGCGAATGAAGTTAAGTTGGTTATCATGAGGATGTTTTCGATCTTGATGTCCAAAGTGAGAACTTCGTCTATCGCTACAACAGTGGCATGTTCGACAAAAGCCGAAACTAGCAGTTGTTGGTCGACATTTTGTTCTGCCATCACTGCATCGTCCCTAATCGACACAAATGTCCCGGACTTCTGCTACAAAGTGCTCAAGCATCTAACTGAATATTGGAGGATTGCTGCTGATAATCAAGCAGTGTCCAATCAAGTTGCATCATCCAACAATGAAATAGTTGTGCCTGTAAGCAAACGATTTTCAACCAAGAATTCGGCACAAACGCAAACTTTGGATCTGTCACCATTTTTTTTGAGGTCTCATGCCAAGAGCCAGAGTGATCTACTTGAAGACTATCCCCAACTTCTAACTGAAATGGTCTTGAGAGTACCCTATCAAATCATGAAAGTCACCAACTCGACATCAAACACACTAAGACCAGTTACATTTTCGGCCGAATGGTCTGCAATTTTATGCGAGTTCTTGATGATACCAATTCCTTCGTACATCAAAAAACATGTCAGAAAATTGTTAACCTCTATTTGTGGCTCAAAAGAAAAATACAGGCAATTGAGAGACTTCCACTTTCTCGAGTCACACATGAAATCAATCAAGATGACTTGCGGCATCACCGATGAGGATCAGCCAATAGATAGCTCTTTCGAAATCAGGACAAATGTCTTGAATTACGAATCCATGAGCGCTATTGTTGAGCATCTGAAGTCTTGTATTGAGATAGCTCAAAATAGATGCATCAACTGGCAGATTTATTGTCTATTCAAGGATCGCACCTTATTACGAACCCTCGTAAAACTAAGCCTGAGCATTGGCGAAGATCTCTCACCAATCGTCTTGGAACTTCTTCAACATGCATTGAACGCTCCTCAACTATCAAAGAATCAAAATATTTTTAATCTCATCAATACACCTCTTATGGCATCAACACCCTCTGATATGATCGATGATCAAACTCTACGAGACAGCCTGACATCAGAATCCTTGAGTGCAAATCTTTCACAACAGCTTATCACATCGTTATCGAAAGACCTTATGTCAAGATTTGTTCAGATTTTCTTGTTGGAGACAAATCTTACATCTCTTCGATGGCAAGCACACAATCTACTGTACAACTTATGGCTAAACTTCAATCCAAAACAGCAACAAGATCTTTTGCTCGTCTTGTGGTCATTGTGGCATAATTTATCTAGATATGGGCGAAAAGCATCCCAGTTTGTTGATCTCATTGGTTTCTTTACACTGAAGAGTCCACCAACTGACTCCGATCACGATAAAGTTTTTTGCGAAGAAACACTAAATGTTTTGAGACAGCAAAATGTATTGCTTATGAACCACCCAAATGCCAATATTTACAGTTCCATACAAGGTCTTGTAGATTTGGACAGTTATTATCTAGAGAGCGAACCTTGTTCAGTTTGTAACTGCCCCGAAGTAGCGTACAACAATGTCAAATTAAGCTCAGTCAAAGTGGATTCAAGATTCACAACAACAACTCAAATTATCAAACTAGTCGGTAGCCATACCATACTCAAATTCTCACTTCGAATATCAGATATTAAGCGAAGCAAAATGGTAAAAACAATTAGTATATTTTATAATAATAGATCAGTGCAATCAGTTGTGGAGTTGAAGAATAAGACCGGGATATGGAGTTTAGCTCGAAAGTACACATTATCGCCGGGCCAAACGGATGTTAAGATCGAATTTACGTTACCGATAGTTGCTTGCAATCTGATGATTGAGTTCACAGAGTTTTACGAAAATCTACAAGCCTCCTCCGAGACCCTACAATGCCCAAGATGTTCGACCTCAGTTCCTGCCAACCCAGGAGTTTGTAGTAATTGTGGAGAGAACGTCTTTCAATGTCACAAATGTCGTGCCATCAATTATGATGAGAAGGACCCATTCTTGTGTATAAGCTGCGGGTTTTGCAAATATGCACGATTCGAGATTTCCTTGACGGCCAAACCAACTTGTGCTGTAGATCCAATTGAGAACGAGGAAGATAGGAAAAAAACAGTGTCATCAATAAGCAATTTGTTGGAGAAGGCTGACAGAGTTTACAAAAATTTGATGCAAAATAAGCCAACTCTAGAATTATACCTAATGAGAATTCATGAACAGGTATTACCAGATAAACATTACGAAGAAAATTATACACGACACGATCAAATATCACCTCAATTGAATCCGTCTGCCTCGACATCATCCAATAACTTACAAGCTCAGTCGATAGTTGCGGGTTATATACCCACTTCAAGCTCTGCTTTACCAAGCGTCAACAAAGCGATTCAACATTTAGCTCAAAAGTATTGTGTTGAATGCAAAGGTTTGTTCGAAGAACTTTCAAAGATAACCCATAAGGTCTTAGCTTCTAGGAAAGAACTTGTGGAGTATGATAATCGACAGTTGCGTCGCTCTTGGAATTCCAACTCATCAGTTTTGTCATCGGCGGCTCGGAGGAAATCGCGGGTTTATTCTTCATTGACGAGTGGCTCGAGAAGATGTTATGGCTGTGCTACTGCTTCAATTGAACATTGTGTCACTATGCTGAAAGCTTTATCAACCATTCCCAAACTTCGTGCCCAAATATGTAATAGCGGAATCATCAACGAGTTGGTTAATTTCAACTTGAGAAATGGTTCGCACAATTTGGTTCGAGAAATCCGGCAGTTATTATGTGCCCTGACGCGTGGAGATTTGAATTCCACAACAGCTTTGACTGATTTGTTATTGAAGAAGATAGAAGCCATCAGCAAGCACGATTATCAACCTTTTGAAATGTCCAATATCATAAAGCACGAAATTGCTTTATTGGCAGTAACACTGGATAGTGATGATAGTTGCTGGGAGATACGTGTGCGATGCTTAGTCAAAGTATTCGCATTCGCATTAGAACTTGACAATCCAACAGTTAAAGAAAGTCTCATCATTCCTTGTTTGAGATTAATACTATCGATTGTTCGACCACCCAGCCCGACAACTAGACGCCACAAGGATAAGAGCCTAGAAAATATAGCGTCCGTCCGCACTGATGAATATAGAGGCCATGT
>OX465601.1:272511634-272514134 GCA_950022295.1 Bromus sterilis
CACAATTGGTCATCGCGCTTGGTTGAAAAGCCAGTGGCGCGAAGCTACCGTGTGCCGGATTATGACTGAACGCCTCTAAGTCAGAATCCAAGCTAGCATGCGACGCCTGCGCCCGCCGCTCGCCCCGACCCACGTTAGGGGCGCTTGCGCCCCCAAGGGCCCGTGCCATTGGCTAAGCCGGTCCGGCCGATGTGTCGTGGCCGGCTGCCTCGAAGCTCCCTTCCCAACGGGCGGTGGGCTGAATCCTTTGCAGACGACTTAAATACGCGACGGGGCATTGTAAGTGGCAGAGTGGCCTTGCTGCCACGATCCACTGAGATCCAGCCCCACGTCGCACGGATTCGTCCCTCCCCCATACAAAGAATGAAAACCAGAAGGTTCAAACCGGTATGGCTAAAATGAGCTTCCTTTCGCAATACAAGTGGAAATGCCTAAGTCATGAACAAATGGAATGTCCAAGTCCCTATGATGGCTAATAACCAAGTACCAAATGCCAAAGTCATGGGATAAAGCTCTATCATGACTTATACAATCATGCAACAAAGTCTGGGTTTAGTGCGGGATTGTCGTGTAGCTAAGTCATGAACGAGTGAAATGTCGAGACCCCGATGATGGCTATTGAACAAGTACCAGATGCCCAAGTCATGGAAGAAAGCTCTATCATGACTTATACAATCATGCAACAAAGTCTGGGTTTAGTGCGGGATTGTCGTGTAGCTAAGTCATGAACGAGTGAAATGTCGAGACCCCGATGATGGCTATTGAACAAGTAGCAAATGCCCAAGTCAAGGAAGAAAGCTCTATCATGACTTATACAATCATGCAACAAAGTCTGGGTTTCGTGCCGGATTGTCATGTGGCTATGATGGCTAATGAACAAGTACCAAATGCCCAAGTCAAGGAATATCACGACTTTCGGGAAAAACGGGCATCGGTACCCGACCTTGCTCATGTACATGAAAACAGGTCGAAAACATGGTGCGCGCATATGATTTTGGCCAAAAAACGCAGCAAGGGGCAACATCGTGTAAAACGGACTTTCGGGCAAAACGGGCATCGGTACCCGACCTTGCTCATGTACATGAAAACTGGGCGAAAACATGGTCCGCGCATGTGATTTTGGCCAAAAAACGCAGCGCGGGGCAACATCGTGTAAAACGGACTTTCGGGCAAAACGGGCATCGGTACCCGACCTTGCTCATGTACATGAAAACTGGGCGAAAACATGGTCCGCGCATGTGATTTTGGCCAAAAAACGCAGCGCGGGGCAACATCGTGTAAAACGGACTTTCGGGCAAAACGGGCATCGGTACCCGACCTTGCTCATGTACACCTAACCTTGCTCATGTACATGAAAACTGGGCGAAAACATGGTGCGCGCATGTCATTTTGGCCAAAAACGCAGCGCGGGGCAACATCGTGTAAAACGGACTTTCGGGCAAAACGGGCATCGGCCCCCGACCTTGCTCATGTACACCTAACCTTGCTCATGTACATGAAAACTGGGCGAAAACATGGTGCGCGCATGTCATTTTGGCAAAAAACGCAGCGCGGGGCAACATCGTGTAAAACGGACTTTCGGGCAAAACGGGCATCGGTACCCGACTTTGCTCATGTACACCTAACCTTGCTCATGTACATGAAAACTGGGCAAAAACATGGTTCGCGCATGTCATTTTGGCCAAAAAACGATTTTGGGCTAAAATGGACATGTGGGCAGACCCGGGCAAAAACAGTGTAGGGCTGCTTCACAAACGAAGGGCAGGGGTCCCGGAGGGGGTCTAAATCCCTCGGGTATAGTAGGGGGGAGGGGTCCTTCCTGCTGGGTAAGGGTGTCGGGCGGAGTTTTTCTTTGGAAACCTCACCGTACTACCTAAGCCTAGTTCATACCCACCGAGGCTATCGATGACCCATCGTTGGATTTGTGTACGCGCACCCGTAAAATTCGCCCCCAGGCAGCCGTACGGTTGCCTGGGTACAGGAAAGTAACCGGTTTCGTTCATGATTTCAACGATGTGTTGTCGGTATGCATCGGATGTTGCCTAAGATTGTTGCCTTCGGAAAATCGTTGCTATCGTTGACCCATCGTTGGATTCATGTACGATGCACCCGTAAAATTCGCCCCCATGCAGCCGTAGGCGGCCTGGGTACAGGAAAGTAACCGGTTTCGTTCATGATTTCAACGATGTGTTTCCGATATGCAAGTTGCCTTCGGAAAATCGTTGCACCAGTGACTTCATCGTTGCTGGTGCGACACACGCATGTTATGGACAGCGGGGAACCTTCCATTAGTCATCTTTCCGTGCTTTGCATGGTCGGAGGCTTGGGGGGCCGGACCGTGTTTGGCTATCAACGTGCATGAGTAGCATTGGATACGTGTCTGCCGGTAGATCCCCCGTTGTACTTCGGCCGACTACCGGCGCCGTGTCCCGTCACTCTTGTGGCATTGTCCCGATGGATTGAACTTGTGGCTTGCGTGCTAGTACCCGACCTACGGGAA
>OX465601.1:272579019-272580673 GCA_950022295.1 Bromus sterilis
TGTAAAACGGACTTTCGGGCAAAACGGGCATCGGTACCCGACCTTGCTCATGTACACCTAACCTTGCTCATGTACATGAAAACTGGGCGAAAACATGGTGCGCGCATGTCATTTTGGCCAAAAACGCAGCGCGGGGCAACATCGTGTAAAACGGACTTTCGGGCAAAACGGGCATCGGCCCCCGACCTTGCTCATGTACACCTAACCTTGCTCATGTACATGAAAACTGGGCGAAAACATGGTGCGCGCATGTCATTTTGGCAAAAAACGCAGCGCGGGGCAACATCGTGTAAAACGGACTTTCGGGCAAAACGGGCATCGGTACCCGACTTTGCTCATGTACACCTAACCTTGCTCATGTACATGAAAACTGGGCAAAAACATGGTTCGCGCATGTCATTTTGGCCAAAAAACGATTTTGGGCTAAAATGGACATGTGGGCAGACCCGGGCAAAAACAGTGTAGGGCTGCTTCACAAACGAAGGGCAGGGGTCCCGGAGGGGGTCTAAATCCCTCGGGTATAGTAGGGGGGAGGGGTCCTTCCTGCTGGGTAAGGGTGTCGGGCGGAGTTTTTCTTTGGAAACCTCACCGTACTACCTAAGCCTAGTTCATACCCACCGAGGCTATCGATGACCCATCGTTGGATTTGTGTACGCGCACCCGTAAAATTCGCCCCCAGGCAGCCGTACGGTTGCCTGGGTACAGGAAAGTAACCGGTTTCGTTCATGATTTCAACGATGTGTTGTCGGTATGCATCGGATGTTGCCTAAGATTGTTGCCTTCGGAAAATCGTTGCTATCGTTGACCCATCGTTGGATTCATGTACGATGCACCCGTAAAATTCGCCCCCATGCAGCCGTAGGCGGCCTGGGTACAGGAAAGTAACCGGTTTCGTTCATGATTTCAACGATGTGTTTCCGATATGCAAGTTGCCTTCGGAAAATCGTTGCACCAGTGACTTCATCGTTGCTGGTGCGACACACGCATGTTATGGACAGCGGGGAACCTTCCATTAGTCATCTTTCCGTGCTTTGCATGGTCGGAGGCTTGGGGGGCCGGACCGTGTTTGGCTATCAACGTGCATGAGTAGCATTGGATACGTGTCTGCCGGTAGATCCCCCGTTGTACTTCGGCCGACTACCGGCGCCGTGTCCCGTCACTCTTGTGGCATTGTCCCGATGGATTGAACTTGTGGCTTGCGTGCTAGTACCCGACCTACGGGAAGTGGTGCTTCGGATAATTGTTGCCTCACGGTGGACGCCCTTTGGGTGTGCCATCGTGACCGAATAGCGCTTGCGGCGTTGCCTCGTACGACAGCCATATAATGTGCATGTTGATATCACGGCAACCTCGCTCTCGCTTTTGGTCTAGGATGCTGCTCACGATAAAGGCTCGAGGCCCTTCGGGTTGCCTCGATCCGAAACAATGTTCTCTCTCCGAAATGGCGATTACCGTGTTCATGTCTTGCCTCTACCTCTCCACATTTACGTGGCAGGATACGCAACCCTATGGATACGGCCCTCATGGAGGAGGAGACATGCTTTCTCTAAAGTGGGGACAACCGTGCTCATGTCTTGCCTCTACCTAGCCACAATAAGTGGTAGGATACGCAACCCATGGGGCGATCCACATGTAGGACAAGGCATGCTCTGTC
>OX465601.1:272648849-272681961 GCA_950022295.1 Bromus sterilis
GAGAGAGAGAGAGAGAGAGAGAGAGGAGAGAGAGAGAGAGAGAGAGAGAGAGAGAGAGAGAGAGAGAGAGAGAGGCGCGAAAACTCAGACCATGAGACCAAAGATGTCAACAAGGGCCTCGTTTTCCTCTTGCTAAAATTTAGACGAGATTCTCGAGATTCGGCAAGACGGCAGTTAAGAGGCCACTGCCAAGATTCGAGAGACAAATTTGGAGCGGAACTAATACGCTCTCCAGAATTGCGGCGGATTACCAACAACAAGAAAAGGATGCTGAGTGGCGTCTTGTGTTTGTTTGGCCAATCTAACGAGTACGGTCTCGGCAAAAAGAAAGCGTCGACAAAGAAGCAACAAGGAAAACACAAAGTAACGATTAATCAATTTTATGTGCTTGTCGTTTGGATCCAAAACGGGCCGCTCTCGTGGCATTGCGCTGGCTTGGCCAGCGCAGCAACAACTTGAACCTAGCCATGATCGAACGGTTCGAGAAGTTACCAACCAAGACGCCGACGAAGACATGGAGTGGTTTAAGAACGGGCCCGCTCACAAAGGGGCGGCCGTAACTGTCTCAAACTCCAATGGGCCTAATCATTATGATTTTGTTATTGTTATTGCTTCTTTTACCATTCGAGAGCCGCCAAACGCAAACAAACTTCTCTCACTCTTTTTCGTTCTCTCGAGCTTGCTGTTGTTGCTGCTGCTTCAATCTAGTCGCGTCGAAGGAAATTGGATCAAGTGACACAAGAAGGAAACGAAGATGACGATGAGCCTTGCCGAGTTCTCTCTCCTGTTTCGCATGAGTATTCTTGTTTTGCACTGGAAACGAGAGTTTGTTTTTTCTTCTTCGTCTTCTTGAGGCTAAAGAGTTTCCCTCATATTCTCCCATCATTGCAGGCGCGTTTTTGAATCGTATCTGCCTCGGCGAGATGGCAAGACGTTGGAGGGACGAAATGATTTATATCGTCCATTTGGATCATGGGCTAAATCCTCACGCCCCCTCGTTGGTGGACTGGCTGCGTCTGGTGGTGCAGAGCTGAAGTCTAAGTCGTCATTGGACAACTGACACAAGAGAAGAAAATCCTGCGAGAGCTCAATCGAGCCACTTCTCTATCTCTAACTCTGCACAAGCCAGATCATCCATCCGCCAACCAGAGCTTATCTATGTTCGAATTTGAACAGTTTCGAGAGGAGGCTTAAAGTGGCTGCTTTAGTTTGTTGGGTCGGTCTTGGTTAGCTCTCTGTTTTTGTTATTTCTCTTGTTGTTGTTGTCGTTGTGTAAGTGTGAGCGAAAAATGTTGATTCGTCGTCGTTCGATCAAAACGAAGCCAGGCCAAGTCTGGAAAGGATCGAATGCGAGCAGGCCGCATCGATGTGGGCCTCCCTCAGGTGGTGGAAATTGAAATTGTTTGTTGTCGTTGTGTCTTTAAACTGAAAACTCGCAACTTGGACACACTCCAACGTGATTTCACACTCAAACACAAGCACATTTGCGGGCAATCAAACTCTCGCCAGTTTTCCATCAATTCTCCACTTCCTTTGCTTCAAATCAATCATGCTTGTTGCTGGCCGTGTTATGGTAACTCCAATGTTCAAGACGCCGCCGCTTTGTCACCGTTGCCAGGCATTGTTCCCTCGCGCTCGACTCTCTTGAGTCCAAACCAACACATGGGACAATCTACCGCCGGGAGAATTGACATCGTCAATGTGCCAGTTTTATTTTCAAACAACTCCAACGGCAACAATCAAAACGAAGAATCGAAAATGTGAATTCCGTTGGGAATATCACGTGTTGTCGAGCGGCTTGTTGTTGTTGTTGTTGTTGTTGTTGTTGTTGATGATGCCGTTTTGGTGTGCACTATGAGTGATGCAAGTTTAGAACCTGCCAAACGCGAGGGCAAACGCAAACCGAACCAACTGATTTGCTGCCTGAATGTGAACTCGCTAGAGATATTCAAATGAGCTCCGCGTGGCAGCAGAGCCGCTTGCAATTTTGGTGCAATTGCGAGAAAGATCTAGGCCGAGGGATTTAGATTTAGATTCGAGTAGCCCTCGTCTGAGCTTCGACGATGGCGGCAGTGGCGGCGATCATGATGATGATGATGATGATGATGGTGATTCAATTTCGATAGAAACTCTCTTCTTGCTATTCCCTTGGTTCGCTACCGGCAGAGCGCATCTAAAACAACAATGCAAAAAATATCCGCTAGACGGGAACTTTGTCGTTGGGACGCTTACACAAACAACTACGAAAACAGCATCAGCATCAGCATCGCGCCATCAATTCGAAACTCTCTCGACTTGAATCTAAACTAACACTTTTGCATGTGAGTCACCATGCAATAGTTTGGTACAGGGCCGATGATATAAACACATGCCTTAGCTTGTGTTTGGCTCGACAACGTTTGTCTCATCATCCGAATCGATCCATCAAATTTTGTCGCCTTTTGTTCTCTCTAGCTTGATCCAGCTTTTCAGAGATTCAACCCTGATTCTACGAACGAGACAATCAATCGACGACGACGGGCGTCGCTTCGAGAACGGGCAAGGGCGTAAAAGAGTGCACAATAATAAGCAACATATAACCCAAAAGGCACGGGATACTCGAAAGGGCGCATATCGAATTCATCATCATCATCATCTTCGTCGTCGTCGTCGTTGTTGTTGTTGGACGGCAACGCGCCAAATGTTGCATAATTTTGAATTCGTGAGTTCGAAATCAGAACTTCAAGAGATTTTGTTTTGTCATGTTCGTCGCGGACGTCGTCCATTGAACAGCTGAAACACCAAAACAATGACCTCAGATGCAAACATCATTGATCTTGACGACGGTGACGAGAAAAGTGGTGATTATTTTGGGTGTCGCGCGGCATGAATTTGCATAAAACTCTCTGCCTTGGTTCGCGGCGAGATCCAGTCATGAAATCAGCAACATCGGCTATGTTTGCAAGCAGCCCGGCCTTTCTTGAGACTTCTTTTGAGATTCTTCTTTCGCTTGCTGGCCGATCGTTTCGATTCGTCTCGCCTGTTCGATTCGTTCGATACGATAAGATGCAAGCAAGGTGGCCACCTTTTAACTCCGCCAACTGAGCAATCCATAACCAGCGAGTTTGTGGAGGCGTAAAATCGATTGGCCTCCTCTTGGTTCAGTTATTGTGTGTGTCTGCAAGTGTTGCTGGATACGCAAGTGAACGAGCAAGTGGACTCGGAAGAGAGAAGATTGTTTCCAATTTTGCAAGCTAGCCGGTTTGCCATCAGCAACATTTGCGCTTTGTTCGCACTGACTTTTGAACTTTCTTTGCAAATCACTCTTACAACGGCAACACCAAGACAAAACCGATGCGAAGAAACGGTTCTTCCCCTTTTTGCTTGCTCTCGCGGATCTCTTCCCTTTTGCAGAAGCCGCCAATTAGGTGAATTGCACACAACGACATGGCAGACAGGTGGTGGTGGTGAGGTGACGGATAGCCAAACGCAGTTGTCTCATTCTTTCGCTCTCACCTCGATCGCATCTCGTACGAATGTCATGAATCAAAGAGTCGTCGTCGTCGTAGTCGAGTGTGTTTGTTTTGTTGCGCAAGTTCGCATGTCAATTGGCAGCGTCGCACTTGAGCAATCAACTGCTCCACGAAAGTGAGCACAGTTTTCATCCTCGAGCCGGCCTTTTTATTCGACGAGACTGCCTCATGAAATCAATTGGCTTCTCCGCAAACGGCTCGACCCGTCAAATCTGACGATGGCGACGACGAACAGCAACAAGCGGGACGACTTGCCGCAGACTTCAAGCGTGAGAACTGGACATTAAATGGGCACCACTAGACAGAATTAGTGGTAGTGGCGGTGGTTGTTGTTGGCCAATGTTGCAACAACAGACGGCAACAATGGTGCAAACAGATTTTCCATTTTGAGTCTTTCTCTCTCTCTCTCTCTTTCGTTGCGTTTGTGCGACAGTCAAGTTTGTTTTATTGCTGACTTGCAAAAACTCATAGAGTTTCCACAAAAGTTGCCTATTCAATGGGATGCTTCCGACTGACTTTTTGGCGCCACTTCCGAGTTATGGGCTGGTTTTGTCTGGCTCGTCTCGTTTGCTGTCCATCGTCGCATTGTTGTTGTCACACCGTCCGTCCCTATCCACAACGACACGCCCAAATCAACAGGCAACTACTCTAAGCAGCGGCAGAAGCAGCAGCAGCGTGACTCTTTGAATTGTTTGTTTTGCCCACAGCCACAACACATTGTGCAATACCTTGTGTCTCATCTCTGAGGGATTCGTTCGTCGTTCGCATCTCTCTTTTTAGTTTCCCTCGTTGACTTTGAGTAAGTTTTGATTTGTGCCGATGCAAATCTGAGTCACGGGGTTAATGCTCGAAAGGACGAGACGGCAAACGGTCGACCACCACAATCACGGACAACTAACAAACAGTGATTCCACATTATGCCCGTCAGTTTCGGGCACAAGAAGGAGGATCGATAAATCACAATTGTTGTCATTTATCCAAGTCCACTGGACAGCAGCCGAATTCGCTGTGCTCGTGCTTGGTCTTATGCAACTTGTTTCTTCTATCCAAGCCGGCGGCGAATACCCAACTGGAAGCTGACGCGGCGGCAATCGAGAAAGAGACCAATTGTCTGTGTCTTTGTGTGTGTGTGATAATAGTGTGGCTATAAACTAATTCCAAGTGTGAGAGGGCCGTTTTTGTATTATTGCACAATCGTCGTAATCGGGGCTGTTGCCGTCGCGTTGCGCCAGCTTGCTGCATGACCAGCAGAATGGCCACTTGAAGCTCCAAATGCGATTAACTTCTTGCTCTTTTTGGGCCTTTGAGTTTGTGTGTGTGTGTGTGTGTGTGCGATCATTGGAACAGCAATAACGAGACGAGGTTGGCTCTAAATTAAATCCCAGTTTGAGGTTGATCAGTGACTTGCTATTGAAGCAAGCACAAGGCACTCGATGATCAAATCCACGCTACTACTCGTTGGGCGCGCCAAACTAGATCCGTACGGCGCAACTTGTTCGTTGACGCGCCTCAAACTCTCTCGAGAGTCGAGCAACTCTGACGCAACTTGACGCTCAATGCCAAGTATCGGGGCGATATATCTACTTGAAGCTAATCTCATGTGTTTCGCCATCACGAGGCCCGGCCAACGGCAACAACAAGTGGCTATAGTGAGTTCGTTATGGATGAGTAGAAATATCTGCAGACACTTCTAGATCGTCAAACGAATTCCAACTGGTATTGCAACAAGAAGAAAACAGAGATCTGATTCTTGGATTGCTGCTGCCTGTCAGACCGAAAGAACACAAAAAAAACAAAGTTTGATTGCTTTGTTCAAGAAGGCTCAATCAAAACACGCTCGCGGCGCGACACTTGAGACAGGGTTGACTTGTTGTCTCTGTTGTCTTGTTTGCCGCCCAATTAACGTCACCACGAGCCGAACGTACCAAACGACCAGCGAGCAAGCAAGTAAGCAAGCTTTTTGTGATGTAAACAAATCGAATGCTTGCAATACCAAATGGTGAAACTAGAGATTCAAAGTTGAACAATCCAATTAGTTGGCATTCGACCGTGCGACTTCATTAGTGTGACACGGCGGCGATCAGAAAGAAAAGATGAAATCGTCAGCAGCATCTCGATGCGCGTTGATCTCACTGCAGGTGGCCGCCGCTCAAGGTGGTTGCATCAAATTGTGGATCATCTTGAGCCTGAACAGTTTATACCTTGTCTGGGGACACTAATGAATCCAGACAGGAAAGATATCCTGCCTGTGAGACGCCCTCGCTCGTCGAGATAGTCTAACAAGCAAAGTTAGCCCTAACAAGTTCCACTGACAACTTTCTTAGCTATGGCCGAGCAGCCGCGCTCGCGCCCTCTATCATGCGCACTTTAGATTTGTGGATATTTGTCAATGCTAGAAATGGGCAAGCCGAGTTAGGCTTCAACTTTATCGAAACCTGCAAGCACTTTTTGAACGAGATACGACCATCGCTAACAAGATGAGAGTTTACCACGATGATGCCACGGCGATGTGAACAAAACCTGCTGTGTTGCTGCTGCACCATTCCAAAAGCAAGGTGTCAATCTAAAAAGCTTTTCGAGTTGCCGCAAACTTTGTGCCTGTTGGAACCTTACGTTCAAACCAGTGATGTGCTTCAAAATTCTTAAATGCGCTTAACAGGTGGTCGGCTGGACGCCCATTTGGAATTCTCTTATTGCTTTCGGTTGTGTCTTGACTTGTTCAAGTTCACATGGTAGAATTCGTTCGTGTCGCGTCAGCTTAAAGACGGTGTGTTTGTTTGTTTGCAAGCGAATGACCCGAAGCAAGCGAGACGAATCTAAGCGCCAAAAGCGACAATGAGAAAGACAATGATTACGATTTGCGTGTTATGGCATCATTCCAATTGGGAGATGGGAAGAGAAGAAAAAAGCCGTCGTCGTTCCAGTTCAATTTTCAGCATGTGTCCAGGTTGCAGCTTTAAACCGACTCGAGAGACAGGAATTTCAGCCACCTTGGGAGCTCTCAGTTCAACAACGGTGAGGATAATGATCAAGTTGGCCGACTAATTTGGCATTTGGTCATTAATTTGGATTTGACGTTGTTAATTGTTGGCCCGCCCGTTTTGTGTGATGAAATGGCGGCGAGGCCAAGGGCGCGAGCACCAAATTCAATCCAATCCCACGAGAGTTCGACTCAGACTGTTTGACGCAGTTTCAACCAATGAAACCACAACACTGATTCAAACACTGAGACTCGATGCGACTCAAACAAACACCGAGTGTCCGTCTGCATCAAGGCTGGATAACCCCGAACTTTGATAAAAAAAACGACGCGATACCTCACTCACTTCAAGTGCGATCTTGGTCTTCAAAACAACTAACCCTTCTTGTTTCTCTAAACCATTAATTACATTCCACAAATGCAGCGTCTTGTTTGGACGCCCGAAGAGGAGGACTTGCGCTTGTGCAAAATCAAGGGGCAAGACATCAGACCAGTGCCAGAACTACATCAGGGTGATCAAGAGGCCAAACTCGGACACGTTGCTCGTCTGCGGAACAAACGCGTTCAAGCCAAAATGTCGTCACTACAATATTGGGGTAAGTCAAGATGAAGAGACGAAAGTGGAGAGTTTGCTATCTTGAAGTCTGCAAAAGATTGAGTCGAGATATTGTCAAATCGTTCTTTCGCGACAATTGGGTGTGGTCGAAGTGAGTCATCTCTTCGTTATATTTTCGAAATTGTGGCCAAGAGGTACACACACACACTCCAAAATGTTGCCAATCTTGAGAGCGCCTTCAGCCTACACACACACACACACACACTCTTACATTCGATCAATGATCCCTCTCGAGCTTGTGTGTGAAGTGTTAAATGGGCCAAGAATCCTTTTCAATTACAATTTGTTTCGCAGTGTTATTTGAACGCTGCTTTGGACGATCTCAGCCAGGCAACAGACATCAGGTGCAAGCCAGAGCGACACGACAATGAATCTAATCGACACGATAACTGAAAGCGAAACTACGACGGCGGTGTCTTAAGATGGCCAACATTTCGAGCTTGCCGCGCGATCATGATCTCGCAGCTAAGCGAGATTATAAATGATGGAGATGATGGAGATTAAACAAATGGGAGATCCTCGAACTTGGCCGCGGCGGCATGCGCGATATGTGTGCGTGAATTGGCACTCTACCAGTTCTAATTTATTTTCATCCGAGCCAATCCTGGCCAGGGCATGTGGATCCAATAAGGCACACTCGCATGAGTCGCTTGAATAGCACTCGCAGCCGAAACAACGAAGTTATTCCAACGCCAACTAACGACGACGACGACGACGACGCACTACGGCCACTAACTAAATTTGGATCATCTCGGACAACGAGATAAGAGGCGGCAGCGACTGTGGCAAGTCTCAACGTGTCCATTGGACATGAGAGAACGGACATGAGATCGGCTTGGTCGATTGCGGACTTGACCAGTGCAAGCGCCGCGCGAAGCACTAACAAATAAGTCATAGTTCGTCGTCTTTGGGATGCGAGCCGCCAAGCAGCTCTTGCTGTCTGACACACAAAGTAGGCGCCAGAATGGACTCGCTGAAGCAACCTGTTGCGGAGCTTGTTGTTGTTGTTGTTGTTGCTGATCTATTTCACTTAATATCAACATGACGCCTTTCGCTTACTAACTCGAATGCATGACCAGATACTGTATTTGCATTTAGCTTCTCTTCTGTCTGACTGGTCGCATCTCGTTTGTCTTGGATCATGACGATGACGACGACGAGATGGAAATGATGTCGAGAAAGAAGTGATTTTGTTTGTTTAGTTGTGGCCGCATAGCTCGGCGGCTTGAGCCTAACAAGTCTCTGTTGGCGATGATGATCCAATTTCAGCAAGCTCGAGATTCTAAAACTTTTGATTGTTGTTAGCCGGAAAATGGCTAACCAAGTTTGATGAAACAAATTGACTCCTCATGCATGCGTCGTGCTTTCACGTCACCTCGAGCGCATCATTACTAACTTGCTCTCCTCTTTCTCTCTCTCTCTCCCAACCCTCCTTCTCGTTGCCAACCATCAACTCCGCTTATTCAAAATCGCCCAACGATTGTGTTACGATGCAATTCGTTTGTGCGTCCATCTTCCGCTTCGGACTAACCAACAGCGGTCCGCCTACGAGCTCACCGAAGAGATGCCCGGCGAGGGTGCTTGCCCCTATCAAGAGTCCCAGAACGTCACCTCGACATTTACTGGTAAGTAGCTTTCTAGAGACTTTTCTCCACTTTTCAAAACCACTTTTGAACGGTCTACGAATTCGTTTCAGTTCGCGAGAAACGATGAAATGATTTGACAGAAGTAGTGCAATTCGAGTAGGGGCCGAACTAGTACAAAACTGCTCTCTCGAACGTGCTGATTCATTTAAAGTTCGTTGCGTTTGTGCTGCTCGTTTGCCTTAGCCAAAGTTGGCTCAATATCCCTCTCGCAAGGCTATTTGATTTCTGTTTTGTGTCGTTTATCTTGCGGGTTTTGTTCTTGCGACATTTGTGAGGACTACGCGCGAGGACCAAAACTGGCGCCGAGGCTTTGGCGCCTAATGGAACTGAAGCGGAGGCTGAGCGGGCATAAAATTAAATTGCCTACTTTAATTTGTACCAGCCAAGAAACGGCGAACGGCGAACGGCGAACGGCGAACGGCCAACAACAACAACAACAACAACAAACGTGACGTTGGCTGGATGAGGCCCAAGTTTGTAGGTTTTCTTGTGTGCGTTGTTGAAGCATGCGCCATCTCCTTCTCCTTGGCCTTTTAGTCCTCCTCCTCCTCCTCCTCCTCCTCCTCCTCCTCCTCCTCCTCCTCCTCCTCCTCCTCCTCCTCCTCCTCATCATCATCATCATCATCATCATCCTTGTTGTTGTTGTCGTCGTCGGGGCATTGGAGTTCTACTATGTCCAGCAGGCCGGTTTGTGTCGTTCCTTTCCAAGTCCGTGCGTGTTTAATTGGCTCAGAAGCTGCCACTGTATGACAAATCCGCCAATTTTGCCGCCACGAGCATCGTTCTGAACCGACACGCCTGTGTGAGCCTGTCCAAAAGGACTGGCAAAAAGGGGCGCCTTGGTAGAAGACTCCAGTTTAGTGGTTTGGCCCTAAGCCAACATCATACGATTTGGCCACGTTCGCCTGCTTTTTCCGTGAGTTCGTGATCGAGTTATTTACCGACAAGGGACCAAAACGAGCGAGATGAACGTGCTGGAAAAAGCTGTCGCGAGACAAGACCAAGATTTGGTGATATTCTGCACGAGATACGAACACACACACACACACACACACACACACACGACTAGACGACAACCAAGAGGCACAATTACAAAAATATGTTGGCTCTTGGCTCGCGTGGTAGCATGATTTCTGTGGACGATGTCAAAGAGGCCGCCGCCCACTTTGGTGGTGCCATCCTGGTGTAGAGCACACTGATCAGCCGGCAGATTCTCGTTTTCGTCTTCTTTTTCCAAACTTGCCGTCGAGCAACAACAACATCATCTCGTTTGAGCTCGTTTGTTTGTCACGTAGCTCGAGAGCGGCCAGGCCTTGTCGCTTAAACACGCCGTCTAGCTTCGAGTCGCGTGCGCCAAGACCAAGATCATGGAACAGGAGAGACAATCTCGTTAGAAGACGAAACTGTCAGGCTTGTTTTAATGTCTAAAATTGCGAGTCGCAAACTACGAATCGAATTGAATTGAATCGAATCGAATTGAATGAGTCTCAAGTGGTGGCAAAGAAGAGAAACTTGACAGGAAGTGCTTGTTCGCGTTGGTCGCAATAAACTTTCTCTTTCTTTCTCTCTTTCTTTTCAGTATTACAAATTGTGACTAGTCTCGTTTTGATCCAACACGAGAGACAAGAACAGTGTGGCACACACACACACACTTTCTAGCTTGCTTGCTTGTGTCGAAATCACTTGGCTAACAAATTCAATATAAGCGCCCTCCTAACCAGTTCGAGTTGATTATTGCTCAAGACTGAAAGAAACTGACATTAGCCGGCATTGAGCGCATCAATTGAGCGTGTTGTTGGCGTCTAGTAAGTTGATTTTGGTGTTGCTGTTGGCCGCCTGTCTGGTACTGAACTTGTCGCTGTTGATTGTTGTCCGCTGGGGCGTCAGTGTGTCGCGCATGGCCCTGCGCTGACCATTCCCCGTGCTCGTACTGGGCCTGCTGCTGGTTGTGATGTGCGCGGTCAGGTGGTTGTTGTTCAGCGTACCTGTCGTAGTGCACTCCATCAGGCGCTTGCTGATGCGCCAAGTTGGGTGTCCAGTTATCTACCTCGTAGTCTTGAGTATTGGGCGCAAACTCAAATTCAACTCGCCGTCTTGTTCTCGACGATGAGCTTTCCGCCAATCTTGGTCGCTCAAACTGTCGCTGAACTCCTCCCGCAATGGCCAGCTCGTCTGACCAAGTGTTCTCTTGCCTGTCGCCGGTTAGCCGTCGCATGAATCTGGCGTCATTGCCGCCGCACCAAGATTTTGACAACTGCTGGTGACGTTCGTGAAATTCTACATTGTTAGAGAATCTTGTCGCTGGTTGACGATGTGACGGCGGGTGCTGATTGGATGGAACTGGTTTTGGGTCTGGATATTGGATGACCTGCAGCTGGCCTTGTGTGCCGTATTCAGCATTGTGACTGTTGTTGACCACCTTGTCCAAGTTGGTCAATTGGGCCTCTTGATCGCGTTGTGGCCACTCGAAGCTTGAATTGATATAATAATTGGGCTCATGATCTGTAGTGATTGGCTCGTCTCGGATTGATCTTGCAATCTCGGAAGGATTTCTTGCGGGAATATCTAAAAACTCCGTGGGCAGGTTATACTCAGTATGCAGATAAGTCGTTGTTGTTTGTCTTTGTTGATGATGATGATGATGCTGATTATTATTATCGTTGTGCTGCTGTCGATGGTCATCATACATGTTGACCACTTGTTGTTGCTGTTGTTGTTGTCGGTGTTGTTGGGGCTGACCAGTGTCCAAGTAAGAGTATTGTTCTGGTTGATGCTGTTCTTGTTGATAGCCATGGCCTTTCTCGCTGGCCATCGAGCCTGATTGCGCTAATGTGTGGTCCATGTGAGATGAGATGCTGCTATTCAAAACAGTTGTGTTCAACTTTAAATTGTTATCCGGCGACTGAGGCATATTGATCGAGCAACCAAAGCTATTCCTTTTATGGGCTCTCAAGTGTTTCCTCAGTGAGCTTGGGTCTGTGTAACGTTTCTTACAACCATCATGTGTACAATTGTAGGGTTTCTATATTGAGATAATGTGTGTGTGTGTGTGTGTGTTTGTGAAGTTGGTTGGATTCTTATATTAGTTTAAACATGTTAATCAGTTCAAAGATGATCGATACACACACTCTCTCGGTTGTACTTACTGGATCTTTGTGAGTTTTGTGGTGTTTGATGCGATCTGACGAGTTTGTGAACGATTTTGAACAATGATCATAATTGCACTTGTATGGCTTTTCGCCTGTGTGGCTGCGGACATGTATTTTGAGATTCTCCAAGCGACTAAATGATTTCTTGCAACTAGCCGCCTGGCAAGAGTACGGCTTTTCGCCAGAATGAACACGCATATGAATTAACAATTTGTAACGGGCATTAAACTCTTGTTTGTTTCGTTTGCAATTGTGCCAAAGACAAAAGTAACGATTCTTTTCTCGCGGCTCTTGATTGACGTGTTTCTCTTCGAGATGTCTGACAAACTCGCTTATATCTAGAAAAGTGTTTCCACAATCGCGCCATTCGCATACTTTGAAAATGTCGTCGCTATCATTCGACGAACAGTTTGCCTGGACAACATTTGATTCGGACACCGACGACAAGGCCTCTTGACTGCGACATTTTGTCATTGATTGATCTTGGCTTAGAATAGATGTGACAGGTAGTGAGTTTGAATATTGAATAACCTGCGACTGTTCCTGTGTGCTGTATTCAGCATTGTGACTATTGTTGACCACCTTGTCCAAATTGGTCAATTGGGCCTCTTGATCGCGTTGTGGCCACTCGAAGCTCGAATTAATGTAATAGTTGGGCTCGTTGCTTGTTGTGAGTGGCTCGTCTCGCATCGATCTCGCAATCTCAGATGAATTGCTTGTGCTAAATAGAACATTGGCAAACTCTCTCGATGGGTCATAGTCAGCATGCAGATAGGTTGTTGCTTGTCTTTGCTGATAGTGATGATGATGATGCTGATGCTGATGATGATGATGATTATGATGATGGTTGTTATCGTTGTCCTGCTGTCGGTGGTCATCATACACATTGACCACTTGTTGTTGTTGTTGTTGTCGATGTTGTTGGGGGTGGGGTTGGGGTTGAGCGGTTTCCAAGTAAGAGTATTGTTCTTGTTGATAGCCGAGGCTTTTCTCGTCTGCCATCGAGCCTGATTGCGCTAATGTGTGGTCCATTTGAGATGAGATGCTGCTATTCAAGACAGATGAGGTCAACTTTAAATTGTTGTCCGATGACTCGGACATATTTATCGAGCCTTCGCAGCTATGCAACTTGAGTGCTCGCAATTGTTTTCTCAATGAGCTCGGGTCAGTGTTACATTTCTTGCAACCATAATGTGTACAATGATTTGTGTAAGGTTTCTATTATGACATTGATTGGCAACTTATGTTAGTTATGTGTGAATATGTCACAAGATTACGACACACATCAAAACAATGCATCGGTGCAAAATTAATCGACACACCCCCATTCCCCTGCACGGCTGTACTTACTAATTCTTTGTAAATTTTGTGTTGTTTTATTTGATTGAACGAGTTTGTGTTGGACGATTTTGAAAAATGTTCATAATTGCACTTGCATGGCTTCTCGCCAATATGGTTGCAGACGTACATTTTGAGATTCTTGTTAGATACGTCCCGGGGAGGGACAGTGACGAATCTGATCGACATCTGCAATCAAGGTGCTGGTTTCGTTCAGCTTTGAATTTCAATCGGGTCAGTAAAAAGTTGGTCGCCGGCGTCAGTCACCTGATCTTTTTGGAGGTGCGGAAACAGGCAAATTGTAATTGTGAATAGAGAATTGTCAAAATACGCCACACAGGCCAAACGA
The DNA here is from genome assembly GCA_950022295.1 of Bromus sterilis. Classification (NCBI taxonomy): domain Eukaryota; kingdom Viridiplantae; phylum Streptophyta; class Magnoliopsida; order Poales; family Poaceae; genus Bromus; species Bromus sterilis. The sequence continues at coordinate 272,662,440 of OX465601.1, forward strand.
GTTAGACAACGATTTACATGAAACACGCCGGCACAAACTGGCTCTTGTTAGGTGAGCTTGCAAAACACCCATGACGAGCGAGTCGTTTCGTCAACGCTGGAAGCCAAATTAGATCAGATTGGAGATTGCGACGCAAGTTCTCATCTTGATCATCATCATCTTCGTTGCGCGATTGGCTCGCAATTCCAATTTGTATCGATTGATTTGTTCGGTTTGATATTCGATTGGCGTCTATCAATTAGACAGAGAGAGAGCGAGAGAGAGCGAGAGGCAGGGCAACACGTTGCTAGTTGCAAACAAAAAGCCAGCAACAAGCGAGTTAGAGAAGCCCAAGAGAGGGGTGCGTGTCCCGTCCAATGGGAGGCGCGCATTGTCAACGATCAATATCATCAAGAGCTCGAACTCTCAACAACTCGAATCCCTACCAAACGACATGAGTGAGAGCAGATAAAACAACCGGCAGCACTGGTGGTTGGTGCGGTTTCAATCGATCGACGACAAATTGCAACATGGCCTCGGTGGTGACGATGGGCGATGATGGGCACAAAATGGCGATCACAGCTTTAAGGCGAAACAAGCTAAAACACTTGTTTCATTTGATCCCCTGAAACAACTGATTAGAAATAACAATGTTGTTTGCAATCACGAGCTACTGTTTTGATTGTGTGTGTGTGTGTGTGGTGTGTGCAGTTGGTTGTGTGTCACACGCGCGCCAACTTGTTGGCTGGTGATCTCATCGTCTTAATCCTGCGTCGCTTTGGCCAGCCATCAGTTGAGACAGCCGGCGCGGCGTCTTTGCGGTTGTTGTCTCGATCTCGACCTTGATCGTGTCTTAAGCTTGACATCGTGTTGCGTTCTTTCGTCCACTTGCAAGTGAACGCATTCAATTGTGTTTCAATCGGCCGGCACAAATTGGCCGATTCATTCTGGTGAGAGGCCGCGCGACGTCTACTTCGTCCCCCTTTCTCGTGGCACGACTGAAAAAGAACGACAAAATTTTTGGCTTGTCGTCGAGTTGTTCGAGTTTGTCCACGAAGACCAACTTTTGCGTTGTGTCCAGTCGAACAACAAACTTGTCACAAATCTCGTCCGGCCTGCTCGCATGAATATTGATGAACTCGAGCTGGTCTTGGTCGCGATTCTGGAGCGTTAGTTGAAAACTGAAAGCAAAAAGAATAATGAGACGAGTGAGTTGAAGTTGCCCAGTTTGGCTAGTTCAAGTTGGAGGCACGCAAACGCGCGTTCGTTTTTAGTACACACCAAGTCCACTTGCAAGTTGCAACTGCACAAGACCTTTGGTCTTGCCAGTCGTAACAAACTCACGCCGCCCTTGTATTGTCGCGTGTTAAGCGGCATGGTGGTGTTGTGCACCTACGGTCGCTCCAATGGTCATTGGACTCTCTCGCTCAACGTCGTGTCTTGGCGTCGTCGGCGTTTCAATCTGAGAGGCATAAAATCACATGCGAACTGCGCGACGAGCCAAAAAACACTCTCGCTCGTCTGGCTTCTCGTGGCATTAGCGTCTTGCGCCAGCCGGCTTAAGTTGGCCCAGACAGCCAACTGTCCAGTTGATCAAGCGAGCGCATTTATCTTTTGCTCTCTCTCTCTCTCTCTCTCGTCCTCGTGCCCGGTCTGGCCACCAGCTCGTTCGGGCACGCTTGACAAGCTTGCTCGCTCGCTCGCCGTGGTGCCTTCATCAAGGCGAACCCATCGTCCATTTAAAGTTGCAAAAACTTGATGGGGCCCAACGTTGCGTTTGCGAGCGATCGTAAAATAGAAATGTAGAATGGGGGGTGGGCTTGTGTCCAGTCAGCGAGCCAACTGGCCTCGAGACCGGGCCAGCTTCGGCGTGGTCGTGGTCGTCGTCGTCGTCGTCGTCGTCGCCGACGTCGTCATGGTTCATTACTCAGCCGAGACGACAACGAGCTCGAGAGGTCGCGCCAGAAGATCGCAAGAGAGTAACTTTTTTTTGTCACCGTCATGGCGTTTCAAGCCAATGCTCGCTTTGAGTCCAAAGCGCAGGATTCAATTTGGGGGGTGAGCTTGTTGGAAGGGGGGGGGGACGCGAACACGGACAGAACCAAACAAACAAAGGGCACCGAACAAAAGTTTGTCTCGATGTTGTTTGTCCATCTCCATCTCGAGCTCTTGGGCTTCATCGCAATCGTCGTCATCTTGTCAGCATAAAACGAACTCGACCAGAGAGAAGAACAGTGCCATCAGCTTGCGCGAGTGGGCTTGTCGAAATGCGACGACAGCCCGAGAACCGGCCGAATGATCGATTGTTTGGCGTTGCAACGTTCGCCCAAAAACTTCATCAACATCATCACGATGGCGCAATGAGTGTTTGTAGTGCGCGCGTCCAACGCGTTCATCAGCCATCTGTGAGCTTGCCATGATGCTGGCTAGAGATATTCGAGCTTTGTCGAACTCGTGTGCTGGTCACCAAGCGAGCCATCTCGGAATCAGGCTAAAACTTCCGGCCAGCGGAAGCACTGGAGAGCTAGACGCAGCCGGCGAAAAAAGCAGACCCTCTCGCTGTTGTGGAATGTTGGACGACCAAGTTGCGTCTTTGTTGAGCCAACTCTCACGATTGATTCAGAAGGTTGGGCCCTGCAACAAACTGGGTTACTGATAACGCAAATGAAGACCAACTCTTTGGCCTCGAACCACGGATTACATTTCAGGGCATTCCGAATGGCTTTTTCTAATTGGCGCCAGATTCCAAAAGTGTCTGTCAGCTTAGATAATGATTTAGAGTTGGTTTCTGTCGTGGCCAAGTCGGTTCGGTGCGCTTCTCTTGCATTGCGCAACGTTGCGGTGATTTTGTGCGCCTGCTGCCAATCTCAATCTCGGCCTCTCTCTCTCTCTCTCTCTCTCTTGATCAGCTCCCTTAAAGTCTTGAGTTGCTCGACCGACCAACCAACCAACCAACCAACAGAGGCATGCTCCACTGGACAGCGCCAGCAGCAACCGTCAGCTCTGGAGTCGCCAGTTTCTCTCTGTGTGTGAAACCAGTTTGGTCTCCGTAAACGGCACTACTGCCACTACAGCCGCCAGTTAGCAATCAATTGGAACCAGCGCTCTTTTCAGACATGACAAAAGCTTCTTCAAGGGAATCGAACGAGCAGACGAGCTAGAGAGCAGCAAACGTTTGTTTCTCGTTTTGAGATTTTTCAGACAAGATAAGATGGCGAGAGTTCGTTTGAGAGCCGCTCGCTTCTCTTTAACAAGCGCTCTCGCTAGTTGGAGCCGATTTCGATAGATAGTACAGTGTTCTGGGGCCAGCTTGGCCACTCACTTGCGCGTCTCTTGGTCTGGCTTCTCACTGGACCTCTCGTTGGTGCCCTTCTGCCTCTCCAGAGAACTCGTTGCGCTTCCATCAATCACGAACCGCATCAAATGAGCGCTAACACTCGAGCGCACAAACAAGTGTACGCTGTTGAACACTTGAATGAGTTTGCCATCAAACCCACCCAACGCTGGCCCCTCTTGGAGTCTTGCAAGCACAAGCTGGCACTCGAACTGGCCGTCTCGCCCCCTCAATCTCTCGACAACGAGCCCAACCAAATTCGAACTGAAACGACCAACCAACTCAAACTCTTGCTGCCGAACTCGGTTCGACAGCCGAATCTTGCATCTTTGCGGCCTGGCCAACTATCGTTTGTTGTCGTGGTGTTGTTTCTGTTGTCATGGACTGTGAGCGGTTAGTTCAATGCTCGTGTTCATTTGTGTTGGTGGCCAACTAGAAACGCAAAACAGGCTCACCACTTGGAAGCACTCTTAGCGAGCTTAACTAAATTAACTCGCCACTGAGAACGGCCAAAACAAGCGCCAGAGCCAACTTCAATGCGATCAATTTCGGGAGCCAAACAAGCAGAATCGATGGACTCTCGCTTGCAACCGATTTGCATTGACCAGTTTGTTCGGTATTGCGGATTCTGCTTGCATTAGCTCCTGGTTGCGTAAGCGAATTTTGGCGCCAACGGGACAACACCGTCCACCACTCGAAACGGCGTTCGCGGACGCTCCAATTTTGATGAGCTCTTGGAAAAGTTTTTCTGTTCAGTCAGACCAAGCTTGTGCAGCCCAACTGAACAAACATGATAAAAACGTCCCTTCGTCTAATGGAGCTTTGATAACACAGCGCCAAATGCAAACAGCCCGGAACGAGTTGGTTGCCTCGGCCTGAACGCGAACCGCACCGGAAGTTGGATCAAGCACCTCACAAGCGGAAAGCAGGTGGTTGTAAGCGACCGCCCACTTTCGTCGAGTTGGCATTAAACAGCCAGATTGGCCAAGCTCAATTGTGTTGGTGCCTGGTTTATGATTTATTGTGCACTCGGTGTGCCATCGTCGCCACTCTGCCACTTGACACTTTTCAATTTGGCCTCTCTCCAGATTTAAATCCGCAACCAGTGCAGACACAGACCAGAACAGCACGCACAAGTCGAGAGAAGAATCTCCTTTCCGGGAATCTAAATTGAAATCAAACTTGGATTTGGATCCGGCGAATCTGGATCACGTTCTCGTTCGTTTCTTCTGAATTGTTTCAGACAATCTACTCCCCAGACAGTTGGTTGAGTTAAGACAGTTAGTTGGGTTAGTGAAATGCGTTGCAACTTCATCAGATCGCAACTGGACAATCTTTTTTAATTTAGACGTCTCACCACTGCCACTTGGCCTGGCCAACGCTGTTCGGACAAGACAAATGGAATTTGAAACGGTCGTGTGGCAAACGCGGCCGCACTTTGGAATGATTGATTTTGGTCCCATTTGAACTCGTCGCTCGCTGTTCTGGAGTTTTGACAACACTGAGCCCGAACCCGAAATCTGTGCCGTTGAACTCGAAGGCGAACGCCCAAAGAACAATAAGTCACCTAAAGCGCTAGCCGTTGGCTTGAAAGCGAGCCCAAGGAGGCAAGATCATCATTTTCCACGTGCCTGCGCTGCTGGGCGACGCCGATAGAAATCCTCTTGGGAAGTGGAATCGAATTACTTGCCGAGTTCGACACACAGACTCTCGACCAGGCCAAAACAGGCGTTCCTTTGTGTTCGGGCCGGAAATGAGCGTGCTAGCAATTGAGGACCAACGACGTCGAACGAGATTCCACTCTTTGCCCGAATGAATGCAAGACCCGCCAGCGAACCATCTTGCAAGGCGCGGTATGCTTTTCTTGCGATCTGGAAAGACGTGTGAGCCAATGAGGCGCCCCCAAAGGAGGCCAACGGAAGCAGAAACAAGTGCCTGCAAGAGCGCCAGCCGAGCACTCAAGTGGAATCTTGCTGCTCTTGTTGGTTTAACCGGTGGTTGCCAGCTTGCTGGTCCAGCCCGTGTGGCATCAATACTGCAGGCCGTCTGACACGCGCCTGTCGAATGTGTGTCCATGCGATGCCACCGAGACCAGTGCGATCAAATTGAACCCAAGTCGTGCTCACTTGTGCTCATGACAACAACAACAACAACAACAACAATAACAATGAATTCCGTTGGCACTGATGACGAAACTGCCGGATTCATCTTGCCTTCCAAAATACAACCACCGAGAGAGTTACGCATTCGATCATGGACGCTACACTTCCGTCTAGCCAGTTGTTGCATTACTCAAACAAGCTTGGCGAGTGCTCAACGAGAATGGGCACACGACGCTTTGTTGCAACTCGCTAGCTGCGCGATGGTTACATAATCGAACGATTTGATTAGCGAATCAAAAATCAATCAAGTCGCAATTGATCGACTAGTTCAGGAAACGCGCGCGCGTTGTGCTAGCGAACCGTGTTGGTTGTGGCCGTCTCGGATATGATCGCCGATTGGCGTCAAGAGGCGCCGTCTGTGGATGTGTGTTTCGTTGTGACCAACGAAATTGTTTGTGTTTGTGTCCACACGAAGCCACACAAACACAGACTTTGAGGCCGAGCTCGAAGCTGAATATCAATTGAAAGTCTGGCTTTGGCAACAGAGAGATCCTTTGGTCGGTTGGTTGTGAGCCCGGCCGATCGAATGGAAAGAATGTCCATTAATCATGATCATCATTTTCGTCATTAGTCCACTCAAACGCGACGTCGCGAAAATGTTGAGGAAAGGTTCCGAGGAGCCGAGGCGTGCGGGCGCCGTTGCATTGACTTTGGCGGCCGTTTGTTAAGCGTTGATTTTCTTGCAAACAAATTCAAGTTTTGTGCAAGGCGACGACGACGATCTTTACCAACTGTGCCGTGGTTTGTGTTGCAAAAATGCAAGCAAACGCCGTGATCAACTGTGGACGACGAATAACTATCAGATGAGCTCTCTCTCTCTCTCTCTCTCTCTCTCTCTCTCTCTCTCTCTCTCTCTCTCTCTCTCTCTCTCTCTCTTGGGCAGAGCTCATCATGCAGCCAAAAATAGTCTCATAGTGCAGCCGAGGCCCTGGCGGTGTCTCATGGTGGCTCTGTGTCGTGTCGGATGGTCAGCGTCGTGTTGTCGCAACAGGAATGAACTTGCGGCTTGCATTTGATGGAGCCCAAGGGCGCGCCTTCACAACGGCCGGTGTCTCCTTCACAACTGTGCCGGCCAAGCTCATGCTGTGATTGGCGACTCTTTTGATCTAATCAGTGTGGCTTGAACCAGAGTTGCGCGCTTGATGCGACAAACTGATCTCGTCTACAATGAGTCATAAAAAGCAAACACACGGCCTGTGTATTTGGTTTCAACTTGGTTTCAACTACCTCGGTCGTGTGAAGGGCCGGCCTTTATTATCACAGAGCGACCAAAGACAAACGCGCGACGACATACGCCAACAACCAATCCAATCCAATTCGAATCCATCATTTTGGCAACAAAATCTGTCTATCTGTTTGCTTGCCTGGCTTGTTTCGGCCTGGCCGAATCTTGAATCTCGTCGAATGGGCCAACGCCGAAAGTGCAAAGCGCGCACAAGGCTAAAAGTCAAATCATTTGAATTTGCAAATCTGTGTGCTCGCTCGAATGGCACCAAATCGTTCGAACTGGTTGACTCGTCGCCGGTTTGTTGTGCTCGTAATTCAAAATCAACAACAAAGATTCAAATACCAGACACTTTCGGATGTTGTTATCGTGACGTCGGTTGGAAAATTGGCGCCACACATGAAGAACGAGCAGCCCCAAAATGTTGTCCGTGAATGTTGTCACTCAAGACAAGAGCGTGTTAGTGTGTTGCACGTGATTGGCTAGTTGCGTTGTCGAGTTGTTTGCAAGACCACGCAACAAACTAGCCAGCCCAAAGTCGACTGGCCTGATTGGACAACCGAAGCATCAAACACGACCATACAATTGGTCGCCGCCGCCGGTTGTTGTTGTTGTTGTTGCTGTTGCTGTTGTTTCGCTTGGTTGTTGCATTGTTTGGCATGCCGCTTGATCCGGACCAACCGAAAGCCAACAACGCCCGTTGACCATGATGAATGGCCTTTGAAGTCTCTCGCGGGTTTCTCTCGATGCAGAATCATTTTCCCATCACACGTGAACACGCGCCACCAATAGAAGTTCACTCGAGTGTGACTCATTCGGCCGGCAGCCGTCGTTGTCTGTCTGTCTCGTCGTAATCTCACACTGAGACTTGCAAGTCAAAACGCGAACCCAGCAACAGCTAGACGAAACTTTGCAATGCATAATCCGCTTGCTGGTTTGCACCAGCCAAAACGAGCACACCTGGCAAGTGTGTGTGTGTGTGTTGGCGCCAACTGGTTTTCTGGCTGTCGCCAGCAATCTTTGCGCGCGGCCGGCTCGAGCTCGCCACTTGCTGATGAAACGAGCAATGATTAATCGTCTTTGGGTTCCGTTCTAGCGGCTCCAGACAGATATGCAGACGCGTTCAAACACAATGCGAGCCGGACTTGGCGATGGACAAACAAACCAAGGTGAGCTGTAACGTTGAAATCGGTCTGTTTGGTGCAGCGATCGTTTTGGCATTTGTCTTTCGGGGTAATCTTTGTTGTTGTTTTTGTTGTCGTTTGCCTCAAGCAAGCTTGAAACTGTGTTTGTGTGAACGGCGACGGCGGCGAACAGAAAGTGGTAAGCAATGCAGTTGGCGGGCACAAATGTTTGTGTTTACTTGGCTGCCACAATAATGCTCTCGAGTGGCCGGGCAACTCGTCGACGGCAAGGACGCGCAAATTGTAAATGCGTCCGAAGACAAAGAAAGAGACTTACTTGAAAAGTTGGCTTTCGATCGCGCAAAATTTTGCATTTTTTACTTTGCTCAAAAATTCGTCCCAATCGATTTCGGCTTGTCGTCGTTGTCGGTCGTTCATTTGCGTTGGCGCGCGTGATTAATGGAAGTCGGCTGTCAATTTTCGGCCTCTCTAATCTGCAAGCCACCGCCGCCGCCGCCGCCGTTGTCTTGCTGAACTCGGAGGCTGGTAGGCGCGCGCGAGTGCCGCAAATTCATCACCATCATCATCGCGATCATCATCAGAATCGTAGTTGAAATCGGCAACGACGGTGGCCCAAGCCGAGCACTGTAGAAAGCAGTGTAGAAATGCGGTTTAGAGACACTGGCGCGAGGCGATCGCAGCTGATCGCGCCGGGTATCTAGCGACGGGCGTGGACCTAATCCGGGCCAACTTAGAAGAATTGGAAACACACACACAAACGATTGTTATTGTCGGATTGTGAGTCAAGGGGCCGCCTTTCTTGTCACGCGCTTTCCCAACGGGCCGCGCGCCATTTGCATTCGTGAGTTGGCACTCAAACAACCAGAAAAGCAGGTTCAGGCCCAGATGCAGCTCCAAGTTCAGATCCCTGCCCAATGTGCCTTATTGAATGTCCCCTGGCAACCGAGAGTTTCGTGTTCGCGCGTCGCCAAGCACTCGCAAGTTGCCACCTGAGTTCACTCCTTTGCGCGAACCCTTCTTGTTGTTGGTCCTTTTGCCGTTCGCTAATGAACTCTTGATTTCCGCCACTCTTCTCGTATTTCAGCTTAATTGTTTGATTCCGAGCTCGCATAACAAAAACACAACGACTGGACAATTAAAAGAGTTGCAGTACCAAAGTTCAGCATTTGGTGGTTCTCTTTGTTTGCCGGGCGTCGCATACCGACAACGTTGCCCATGTAATACCAAAAGGGGCGCGCCATGCTAAAAGTGTCTGGTTGGCGGCGCCATCTCGTAGCTATTCCATCAACTCTTTGTCCAACAATGTCGGTTGCAAACAACTATTCCAACACCATCTCGCCACTCGACAACACGGCCGGCTTGCTGCACGCGCCAAATCCAATTAAATTGCCGGCTCTCCTTTCAGTTGAGGATGTTCTTTCAGTGTAACTCGCCTTTGAGAGCAACCCAAGCGAGTTGGCTTGGCGTGGTGGTGTTCCCCGGGGTGGCCCCTTCAGATTGGTTGAGGGCTCATAAAAACGGATGCCAGCCAATCTGATTGTGTTGTCTGGCCGTCGTCGTCATCGTCATTTTGTGTGTGACTGTAGCTTGAGTGTTGGTTGGACCCAAAACAAGAACAAAAGCAAGCAAAGGAAAGAGAGATTTTCATGGCTCATGTTTCAAAATTATTGTTATGGTTATCAGTTTGCTCTCGTGCCAGACTCGGCGCAACACATACACACACTTGTTTTATTTGTACTGATGTGGATCTTAAGTGAGGCCTCTCTTTCTCGCAAACCCGCCCTCCGTGGAAGCTCAACACCGATCGTCTCCCATCGGATAGAGCTTGATTTGTTGCGCGCCGTCTTGATCATTGTGTAATAGAACCCAATTCCAGCTTACAGCAACAACGACGAGAGATTGCAGTGCTTAACCAGTTCAACAACTGGGACCCGCAGAACAGTTTATGTCGCCCGTCAAGATTGCAAAATCATATTCCGCTGGTTCGCTCGGGTTGAGTCTTTTATGCCCCACGACTTGCGCAACGAGGAGACCGCCCTCACGCGGCCACTAATGGCCTATTAGGAAAAGTTTCACGCGCTTCCAGGCCTCGGTCGACTCCAAACGGCGGGGCCAATTCAATCAAAATGGATTGGCTCGAGCCGAGGGGGTTCGTTTGGACGGCGTTGTGCCGCCGGGTCATCTAGAGAGCTTGCGAGCTAGGCGCACGACGGGCTTGCTCTCGTTACAAGGCCGATGTTAGAGAGAGAGAGAGAGAGAGAGAGAGAGAGAGAGAGAGAGAGAGAGAGAGAGAGAGAGAGAGAGAGAGAGAGAGAGAGAGAGAGAGAGAGAGAGAGAGAGAGCGCGCCACAACTGGAAACATTTGTCGATCTAAAATAATGATCGTCGTCCAGTTCAGACGAGCTTCTCTTCTCTTCTTGTCTGGCGGACGCGCAATTTTGTCGGCAAAAAAGATGGACTTGGCCTAGTTCAAGGCTAACTGTGAAACACTCTTGCCAAACTACTCGAGGTTGGCCCTGTTTTTCGTTCTCAAGCCAACCAGCTGCACTGTTCGTCATTATTATTGTTGCGCATGGGCCGAATTCAATCGGCGGCCCCCCCTCTCAAAGCTGAGACTCAACGCTTGTGACGGAAACTGGACTTGTTATCAATGCAACTAGACGACGAGTCCAGCGAGTTAGTTAGTTCGTCCTGGCGCTGTTGCTAGCCGAGTGTCTCGCGACCTCGCTTGCTCACCAGTTAAGTACGCAATCGATGAGCTTAGTGGGCCCAATCGAAAGTGCAAAAGGAAGAGGGCTCGAATTAAGGCGAGCGTGCCTCAAGTTGGTCTGCGCAACGAGCCAAACACGAGAAAGAGAAAGAGAGAGAGGGAAAGAAGTTTAATTACTTGAATTCATTTTTCGACAGGCCCGAGCCGACTTCGGCCACAACGAAGAAGTTGCTCGCTTCCAATTGGAACCATTCAATATTTTCACTCTCTCAAGTTGGCCGGCGTGGCCAACTGTGCTGTTGCGTCATTGGTGCATTCAAGCTATCCAGCGCGATTGAACGAGCAGTGCTCTCGCTTGTGTTCGCTTAGCTCAGCTCATCGATAGCGGCGACCAACTACTTCCGGCCGAGTGTAACTAGCCCCCCGTTCGTTCGTTGGTTCGAAATGTGCAACGTGACAAAAATCAATTAGTCGCGCGCCCGAGTGAGAGGCGACTCCCATCGGCCAACCAACAACAGCAAACGAGCCAAACGAGAGTTGTTAAATTTAACTTCTTGCTCGTTAGTTTCGACATCGTGCATTTGGACATGTTTCTTCTTCGACAGTCTAGAGCTGAGCTGAGCCGAGCTGAATTGAACTTGGCCGATCAAAGCATTGCACTTGCGTTTAGAGCCGCGCTTGGCCAATCTCAAAACAACGAGATTGCCTTGTCCAATAATTGACATTAGCCGAGAGCAAACGAGCATGCCGGCGCTACGCAATCGTTACACTGTAATGCGTTTCCGTTGCAATTGCTCGAGAGTTTGGAACTGTCTGAAAGCAAGTTTCTGAGAATCGAAACACAACATTCGATTGAATCAAGTCGAAACTGGCCACGGTGGCCACAACACTTCTCCTTCCAAAGCTCGCGTGCGTCCACTGTCAAAAAACGAGATGAGACTTGAAACGATGAAGGCAAACAATTTGTTTTGTTCCAAGTCGGTTGAGTTGGTGGTGGTGTGTTTCAGAAGCCGAGACAAACTCAGAAGCTGTCGGCTCGCCTTCAGGCCCCTCTTCATTAAACGACCGCCGCCACCAGCACCAATCAGGTGATTTACTCGCGACTGGCGGCTGCAAGTTGGTCAGCGTGGCGTAACATTGGCGAATTGCGAGGATGCAAATTGAATCACGATCGAGCGAAGATGATTGATTGTGCGCGATCCTGGCCGAGAGAGAGAGAGAGAGAGAGGCGTTTTATTTCATTTAATGCCACCGAGAAGAACAAATCCAGTCTGAAACGGCCCTCGTGCGTTGGTCATCTGGTCGTGTGCTTGACCATGTCTGTTGTTGTTACGCCGTTGCATTTTGTGCCCACTCCACAGCCGGCGCTAAACCTTCTCGCCGGCCGCAACATAATTGGCTTAAAAACACCACAGCCACTTGCTTGGTTATGTAAAACTATTGGCTTTAGGACCAGTGTGTGTGTGTGTGGCGTTGCGCAATGTTCGTCCCAACTACCGAGTTTGCGAATCCGTTGAAACGATCCGCGAGCTCTGCCCGCTATCCGGCCGAAGATCTCTTGCAGGAATGGTCATTTGGGTGGCGCTGAACGAAGGGCCTCTTCGTTTTGGTGTGCAGTGTTTGCTCTCGTCGTCGTGATCATCATCTTTGGCGCTGACCAAACAAAGTCCCCGTTTGTGTGCGATATTGGTCACTCTAATGAACGTGTGGACTTCTGATGTCTCGCAGTGTAAGCATTTGGTTGAGAGGGGGCTCTCTCGCGCGTTGCTCATTGAATTAGCGCCAAAAGTGGCCACCAATGTAAATAAATACATGATTTTCAATTCGGAAGCGCCTCCCCGCCAACTACTGGCCAACAAACTGGTGCAAAACTGTGTTTGGTTGAAGCGACAACACACGCAAGCCAACCGGCTATCTCGCCTCTTTTCGTTCGTGCTTCTGTTCGCCTCTAACAAACACCCGCCCGATGAAAGGGAAAGATTTTGCAAAAAGTGCGCCTGTTCTGATCTGTTCTGTTCTCGGCTCGGCTCGGCTCGGCTGCACACCGCGACCCAACATCAAGCTGCAGTTGCACTTTCACTTCCGGGCCGTGGCGCCTTCTCGTCGCTGGTCGTCTCGGCGCGCTTGCCTCGTTGGTTGCCATCATCATCAATCATCGTCGTCATCGTTCGGGCTTGATCGGCTGATCGTCGGCCTTAGTCGCTTCCGTGCGGACTCTCATCAGAGTCGGTTTGTGTGTTCTGTGCCGGCCGTGCAGGCCAATTGTCGGCGAGCAAACTTGGTGGCGGCCTCCTGGCGTGTGTCTAGTTTGGTCCTGATTGGTTCCCGTCGGCGTCATCATCATCGTCGTCGTCGTCGTGGCCGTTGCCGTGAGTTTGTTGGTGGCGCAACCAAACCAAACAAGAACAACACAGGACAACTTGCACGGTGCGATATTGTGCAGGCACAGGCGAACATTTGGTCGGACAACAACAAAAAGAGGCGAGATGTTGTCGGGAGGGCCAATTTGAGGGAAGGTTCGCGTGCGGCCGGGCCACCGGCATCGTGTGTGTGTGTGTGTTTTAGGTCTCGTTTAGTTTTGCATAATAACTGAAACAACAATTCCAGACGAGTGAGGCTTCGATTCGGCACGAATGTGAGACGCAACGACGGCAAACGGGGATGGCGGCCGAACCGAAACCAATCGTCATCGTCGTCGGCGAGCTCTCGTCGAGTGGACGCGCCGCCGATCTCGCTGGTCAGCCGAGTTGAGGGCACGCCGCCCCGCCACTCGACAATGACAACGCCGAGAGGCGCCCGGGGGCACCCTGCCACTGTTTGTCGAGTTGAGAGCGGCCGCTTCGAGATGAATCCACTTTGCGAGAGCTCAAACTGAGGCAAGCTTTTTGGTTGGGGCTCATTGGCAGTTTTCGCCGACAGTTTTCAGCCTCGTTTTGGCAAGAAGAACTAACGAACGCAAAACTAGCCAAAGGATGGCACAGAAAAGAGTTGCAAGTTTTGATTGGGCGCGAAATTCCTAGCGTGCCAACGCAATTTGAGAGAAGAGAAACCGCGATGGGTTTCGTCCGATCATGAAACGGACTCTTTTTGTTCCCATTTGTGTTGCTTGCCGAACTCGACAAACTTGAATCTGGCACAGCCAGATTTGTCGCCGCCAATTAGTGTTCGCATTGGGGGCGCCTTTGGCACAAACCGGATCGGCAAAAAAAGCAGCCGTCATGAATGTAACACTGGCCCGCTCACTTTAATGAGATTGTAGCCTTCCTCCTGTTATGCGCATCTCGAACCGAGCAAACACAAATGTTGTACTCAAATGACGTGTGAGAGAGGTAAGCAACACGCCAGTGCCATATTGGACTGGACACACTCCTGGCGGGCTTTGAGTTCCATCTGGTTGCGCTTGTTTTGAGGCGCGGTCGTGATGTGTCTGTCTGGCCCGCGTGATCAATGGCAGAGATCAAAAGTTGATCGGGCTCTCATGTGTGTGTGTGTGTGTGTGGAGCCAGCCACTAACACGACGGTTACTCGACACACAAACACAATGGACGCGTCAGGGCGAACACGTTTCGTTTCCTCGATCTTTATTGTGTGTGTGTGTGTGTTGCATGATCGAATCAAAATTATTTACCAAAAAAAATCTAGCGCTGGCCCTTTGTTCTGTCCGGCAGCCATTCGTCAAAATCAAACTCGAGGTAGAAGAGAAAAAAAGTTGATGGGCGTCGAGCTCCCGCGATGGCCGGCCACAGATTCGTGGCACTGGCAAACACAACAAACACAAAACAGTTGCCGCGTTCTCCTGTTCTCTCGTTGTTGTCGTTGTTGTTGTCGTTTGCTTGAGCTTTGCGTGTATAAATAATAAACTGGCCGGCCTTGTGGATTAGATTAGATTAGATTCGCACTCTAGCCGTATTCTTTTGATGGTTCTGTTCAGTTTGGTTAGAACGAGAGCCAAGATCAAAAGTAATAACAAACATGCAAAGTAGCTCTTTTGGTGCGTCTGCCGGCTTTAAGCAACAATCCGAAAGCAGCAGCAACAACAACAACAACAACAACAACAAACTAGGCAGATGAATAATAAACTCGTGAGAAATTGCCGCGCTCTGCCGGCACACAACAAACTGACCACTGGCGTGGCCGATGGTCAGTCGGGCCGTGTTTTGATTGACAGGTAAATTCTTTGTTTCGTGTCTCTTGTGTTAAAGTAAAGTAAATCTTTGTAGTGTTCGGGTTTGCTTTCGATCTCGTTCACAACAGCGCACAAACATTTGCTTCTCGATCGCGCGACCACAAGATGGTGGTTAGGATGTGCCTGACTTGCTTCGATGAGGCGCCGCGTCGTATCCAAGATCGGCCCGTTGCCAGTTGCAGTCTTTCTGATCTTGTGTCCAACTGACACTTTCGGTTGGCAGCGTCGGCAACTCCAATCAAGCGACCACGCCAAACAAGGAAGTGCGAAAGCGGTCACAAAATGGACTACGACCACGGCGAGGTGAGAGAGTGTTGGTGGCGGCGGCGTCGGCGTTGTTGGGGAGGCCTCTCGCCTCTAACACGGGCACAATATAACATCTCAACCACTCCGGCGTGCCATTTTGTGTCGCTTTTCTCACCTGAAACGACGAACCCCAAGAGACGAGATTGAGATCTCGTTGTTGTTCTGATCTAAACTTGCGATCTTTCCGCGTGCCTCAAGACTCACTCACAAGACCTGACGAGTGAACACACATGCTAGACGAGTTCCACAACGAGAGTCTCGTCACGAGACACAACAACTTGGCCATGGTTCATGGCTCTCGTGGGGCCATCTCGCGACAGTTTCGCCAAACTTGTTGTCGTTCTTGAAAAAACAAGCCACCGAAGAGAATGGAACCAATCTGGTTAGTGGCAGCGTTATTTCACACACGCACGGGCGCCTCTTTGAGCCGACAAGCAAATACGCCAAAGCCAAGACGAGATTGTTAGCCGGCGTTGTCGTTTTGGGCCGGATCGATCAATCAAACTCATTAAAACTTACACTGTGAGACAAAGGAAGAGGAATGTATCTGCGTTCTGGCCGTCGTCGGCTTCTGTCATTCGTCCGCGCCGACTCGTTGGTTTCGGCTGATTTTGACGCTTTGCCTGATATATCCAATCCAATCCAATTCAATCCAACCCAAGTCAGATAGGCTCCTCTCTCAGGCTGCCACTTTCGTCGTGCAATGTCGTGGTTGCTGTTGACAGACACAAGCGACCAGCAAGCAACCAGAAATGTTGCGGCCTGCAAGCTAAGGCCCAGACAATGATTAGGCCCAATTACAGCCAATTATGTTATGCGTTCGGCTTAAACAGCCACCACCAGTTGGTGCGACAGCTACCAGACTAGACCAAAGTTGCAGAGTTGAATTGCAACAGAGCAAGTTTGGAGCAGTGTTTTTGTTTAAACGTAATCTATTCCAGTTCCAGCTCTGTTCGGTTTGCTCCTCTGGTTCTGTCGTCGTCGTCGTCGTGGTCGTGGTTGTTCTCTTGGTTCGTTTGGCTTGCACAACCAAGAGATAATCTCTGACTCTTCTGCAAAATCCCTTACAGCAACCGTTTTCTCTTATCGGAGTCACGGATTTGGCTCTGGCGTCAGCCGAGTGTAATGTTGCTCATTTATTATTTACTTGGCTTGCGCTTTCACTGGCGCTTCTTCAACAACCGAAAGGAAAAATATCAATCTCTCAAACGAGCTGCCTCTTCAAAGTTTGTGTGTCCGCTCTTTGTGTGCTGTCTGGCTGTCTCTTAATCAGCGCACCGGATTCGCTTTGATTACAAGGCCAAGGATTGGATCAAACACATATGAGAGAATACACACACACACACACACACACACACACACACTGACAGTCCGCGCCTTCTTTTTGCTATTCGAGCGTTTTTCATTTTGATGAGACCAATTTTTCACTGTCAACCAACCAAGCAAAAACCTAACTAACTAACTCGCGCACCTCGTCCTCTGCCTATCTTCTATCTCGTCGCGTTCATGCGAAACAAATTCCAACCAACTCAAACAGATGGCCATCTATATTCAGCAACAGCCGCCCAATTTAACGGAATCGACCATCTCATCCATAGGCAACCACTTCGAACGGAACAATTCAATCCGAAACAACTAAATTGTAAGTTGTTGCTGATGGCAACTCAGCTCATTTGGGACTCTGCTTAAGCAGTCAAACTGTGTTTGCTTGCTTGCTTGCTAGTCTAACTTGCAAGCAACTCTGATGTGTGCAAATGAACTAGAGAACAATCCACCCAAACCTAAGTCACTAACCGTTTCTTGAAAAACCCCAATCTCGATATACCAAAACTATACTCGTACAACTCAATACACTTTTACAGCGCCAAATTTTGTCAGCTCGTTTCGTTACGGCGACCACGTGTACTTTCTCTTCCGCGAAATTGCCATCGAACACATCAATTGTGGCAAGACGATCTATTCACGAATTGCTCGAGTTTGCACAAATGATTCAGGCGGTGCCACAACCAGAAACCGCGAACGATGGACATCGTTTGTTAAGGCCCGATTGAATTGCTCCATTCCGGGCGACTTTCCATTCTATTTTGATGAAATTCAAGCCTCGACTCACGTTGTGCAAAGTGCCTACGTGCAGCCACCGCCTATTGCGTCTGGCTCTGGAACAAGCCAGCAAAACCAGGATCTCATTTATGCCGTGTTCACAACGCCCACCAACTCAATTGGTGGCTCGGCCGTGTGCGCCTATCGAATGGCCGACGTCATTGCCGCCTTTGAGGGCCCGTTCAAGTCACAATCGGACGGCAACTCTTACTGGTTGCCTGTGCCCGACAGCAAAGTGCCCCAACCGAGGCCGGGCAATTGTGCCGACAGCAAACGATTGCCCGAGGAAACAATCAACTTTATCAAAGAGAACCCGTTGATGGACACGGCAATTGCGCCCATCTGGTCGCAGCCACTCATCACAATGGCCAGTATTAATTTTAGATTCACACAAATAGTTGTGGATCCACAAGTGGAAACTCAGCAAGTGTTTGGTGCGTCATCCATGCGCACCGATGTGA
Organism: Bromus sterilis; assembly: GCA_950022295.1. Classification (NCBI taxonomy): domain Eukaryota; kingdom Viridiplantae; phylum Streptophyta; class Magnoliopsida; order Poales; family Poaceae; genus Bromus; species Bromus sterilis. The sequence continues at coordinate 272,680,048 of OX465601.1, forward strand.
TATTTGTGTCCACAGACGATGGACGCGTGCTTAAACTAATCAATAGTTTACCATTTGATGGCCTCGCACCAGGCCCACAAAGTGCTGACGGCAAGCTCGCCGTCATCAATGGTCTCGCCCCAGCCACAACCAATGGCCAGCTCGTTGTCGAGCACGGGTAGCTTGACGCACCGGCCGATGGCCCAAGTGGCTGCAAGCCCAGGCAAGCCGTCCGAGCCACTGCCCGATGTTAGCGCCAACACAATCGTTATCGAAGAGTTGCACCTGTTTGACCAGCGAACGCCCATCACGGGCATGCTCATTCATGGGTCGGGCGTGTTTGAGGGCGGCACCGATTTTGGTCATCAACAACAATCTGCCAAACTTATTGTCATGTCCTCGAAACAGATCAAGGCAATTCCGTTGAGCCGCTGCGAGCGAGCCCTTTCCTGCACCGACTGTCTATCCCTTTACGACCCATACTGTGTTTGGGATCTCCAACAGCAAGCGTGCCTGTTGACAGGCCGCTCCAGTGTGATAAGCAACAGCGGCTCCAGAGCTGGCCAATTCCCTCAATACAATCCGGCGCTCTATCAGCAGTATCGGCTCAATGGAAACAGAACGCCGCCACCGCCACCGCTCGCCTGGAGCCCCAATCTCTACCAGCAGCCTTTGGCCAACAATCACACGCTTGCCTGGTGGTCGTCGACTGCTTCCTGTCCTGCACATCCAATCGACTCATCTTCAGGCCCGCCGCCGCCGCCGCAACAAGTTGGCGCCCTATACAGGTCGCTATTTGCGTCTCATCTTCAAGTTCCTAATCGCTTTGACTACCAAAGCGGCCACCATTTGGCGCGCACCACGTTGGTCTCCCTGCCGCAGATGACCCAAATCTCGTCCACGGCCAATAGCCAGTCTAGTCAGTTGGTAACCAGCCGCACTGGCCAACAGCAGCCTCTCAGCGAGTGTCTGACCCTTTGCGGGGGCGTATACGCACCACCAATAACAATGGGCCAACAAAGCCCATCAGCATCAAGTGATAATAACTACCTACAGCAACAACCAAACGCGTTCATGAGCTGTGCCGACTATTTTGCAAACGCATCCAACGCGTTGCTCATTCAACAAACTGGAAACCAACAAAACTTGTACACCAGTGACAACCTCAAATGGGCTGTGATAATATGCGCCCTTTTGGGCCTATGCTTGGGTTTAGTATTTGGGTTTGCTATTGGAAAAAACACCAAAAGCAAAAACGAATCGTCTATTTGTTCGTCCACCTTTGACGAGACCAATCTTTACATGGCGTCGACAGGCTCGCATGGCTGCCACATGACCGCAAATGGTTTGTTTGCACCCCTCTCGAGCCACCACCACCACAACCAAAACTCAACCGTTGCTCGTCTCACCAACCATCCTGCTTTCATGGCCTCACAACCAATCGGCGCCCGTTCAAATGGTTCATCAATGGCCAACAACAACTATTCAATTGCAGGCAACCAGACACCGCTACAGCCTCAAAGTGGCCGCAACCAATCCGCGGCCATGTTTGAGGCCACCCAAAGTCTGTTGGGTGTTTCAAGTGACCACTCGAGCGGCATTGGCTCGAGCACCTACGCAAACCAGCAACAACAACAACTGCTTTTCAATAACAACAACAACAACAACAACCACCACAACCACCTGTCCGGACAAAGCAACCATGAACGTATGCCATCGGTCAGAACGGGTGCCTTGCCGCCCATTCCCACTGGCCAACAACCAATAGTTGCGGCAAACCAGACCCACCTGAATCATTCTCAGCTGACGCCAAACTCGAGCACTGCCAGCCAGCAGACAAACACCGGTAGTAGCTCGGGCAGTCAGTCAACGCTTGCAACAAACGACCAGCACCAACAGTTCTATTTGAACCAACACCAACTGAACAACAACCAG
>OX465601.1:272715346-272748048 GCA_950022295.1 Bromus sterilis
GTCGGCCTGTCTAGATCGACGCGCCGTTTGTTTTGTGTCCAAGCCGTATCGGACTCGTTCGTTTGTTCGTTCGTTCGCTCATTTGTGCCATTTGTTTCGCGTTTCAGTCTGGCCAAGCAAGCTGGCCCAAAGTCAAACGCGGTCAACTTTTGTCAGCGAGGCTCCAAACAAAGCAAGACGCGCCCGACTGGTTTGGCCGATGCGACGCAAATGCAAATCCTGGCGCTGATCTTTTCGTCGAGCAATAGTTTGTGCAGATTTGTGTGTCAGCACAATGGCGAGACGGTGGCGCCCTTCAAAGTGGCCGCGAAACGAGCTCACAGAGACCGATAAAGCCACACAGAGCGTCAGAGCGCACTGGGGAGTTGGATAAAGAAGGAGTTGGTGGTGGCTTGCAGACGATAGCTCAATGACGCAACACATATACACACAACAGAGTGCACGTATATTGCTTGCTCGAGTTTAGCTCCGGTTGACTTGGACACGAGAACGCGGATGAGGCTGAGACCGAGGCTGAGACCGAGCCGGGGCAAGCGCTGATTCGAGCTTTGGTTGAGCTCGCCTCAGTTGGCTCATGCAAAGCTTGTGCGATTGCAAATGTCATCAAGCTCCGGCTTGGCTTGGCTTGGCTTGGCCAGACTGGCGGCATTGATGCGGCACCCTTTAAGATAACTTGCGCTCTCGACGATTGCGGCCAGTTCGAGTTGACTTTGCCAGAAGAGGTCAACTCGGAACTGGCCATTTGGCTTTTTGCGTGCGCTCGTTGTCGTCGTTCTTTGAACTTGGACGGCTCGAGCATGCCAACACGAGTCGCCGGGACATCACGCAAGCAAGCAAACAAGCCTGAGCGCGATTATCCAACTTATCATCGTGTTGTTATAATGTGCCGCGCTCTGGCTTGTTGTTCGGTCTTGAGCAAGCACCCACACACACACACAAGAAACCAGTGGCCTCCAGGGTTTGGGTTCTAATTTCCTGCTCTGTTCTCGTGGCGGACACCAAGAGAGGCGTGCCTTGGTTTGTGGGCTCTCCCAAGTGCGACTTGTGGTGGCGGCCAGGTGGTGGTGGTGGCTGTTATTAGGAAAGGAGCGGCAGCGCGATTGAGAGAGAAAGATCGGTGTGGCCGCGCTTGTGGCCAACACCGAACGGGTTCTATTGGGCACGACAGACTGGAACGAGCGAAAAATGAACCAACTCCCTAAGCTCGTTTTGCTAAGCTCTCCGTCTTTCTCTCTTGTTGTTCGGCAACAACAACAAGACTCTACACTGCTTCAATGGGCTTCGGCGTCGATCATCATCACAGAACGAGCGGTTGGTGGCGCACACGCACACACACACACACACACACACACACACACACACACACACACACACACACACACACACACACACACACACACACACAACTCGAGCGTGTCTCCTTGGCGTCCTGTGCACGCGCTTCGTACGCGCCCGAGGGAACGCGCGCCGTCTAGCCCGGTTGGGCTCGTGCGCATACGCAGCGTTCGCTAGAGACGCGGCGCGCGAGCCCTGCTGTGAGCGGCGAAGGTTTCAATCGAACGAACGCCAACACCGATTCAGGGCGCCACCAGTGCGCCCGAGTGACATCTAATATCGCGCTATGGCGGCGAAGTCAGTGGAAGTGGCTCCCCTTTGGTTCGGTGTGATTGCGGACGCCGGCACCTCGAGCCGAGCTTCTCGGCCGGCTTCCACCAAGCGCGCGACTAGACGGAACCGGCGGCACCGGCGGCCATAGTCTGGGCCACTTTGTGTTCGGACAGACGCGCGCGCAGCATACAGCGGCGAGTCTTGAATCTCGCCCAGCTAGCGCACAGTTGGCTCGTTCTGCGTCCCCCCTCCATGCTCGTTGTTCGTGTTGTTGGCCAACCAGACGCGCCGAACTGTTCGTGAGAGTTGCAGCGGACGTAATTGTCGCGCGAGACGGCCAGCCAAAAGAGTTGCGCCGACAGCGAGCTCGCAACAGAACAAACGAGAGTTACTTGCAAGCTCGGCTAGTTCGGCCTCTCGACCAACTCGGTCCAGCTAAAGAGCACGTTTAATTTGATTTGCGAACAGTGAGACACACACACACACGACGTGGAAAGCCTGCGAATTGCATCATCAGTCTTGTTATGTTTCTATTCGCGCGCAGCACACCAAAACTCAAAGCTGAAGCGGGGACGAGGATCACACAGAGAAACGACGCAGCTCAACAACAACAACAACAACAACAACAAAGACAAGCTAAAACGAACCACATCAAGCAAACGAAAAGCAAAAGCTAATATACAACGCAAGTCGTCACTAAACAAGTGGGCGTGTATGGTTCCCGCTTGACCTCTAGAAGTGGTTGTCTGAAATAGTAAGTCTCGGGTGCTGGTGTTCAGTGTCGCCGACGAGAGGTTCCAGCTTGTTGGGTTCGATTCGACTCAATTCGGCCAAAACGAGACGACCGTCACTTTGGCGCTAATAGAAAGACACAAAAACAAGACAAGCGACTGCGTGTGTCTGTGTGTGTGTTGCGTCACTAAACCTGGCCAGCGAACTCATCGCCAGTTCATGTTTGTGTGTCGGTGTCGTTTATGTTCCACCTGAAACTCACCAAAACGGCCACTAACATCAAAAACGTGGCAAACCAAACGAGACGAACACGAGCAATGAAATCAAGCCTGTCTGTCGGATTGTAGTAAATGTTTGTTGTGCTCGCTTGTTTTATATCGAGTTATAATGTGCACCTAAAAACTAGATGGTAGCGAGATAAGCAACTGGAGATAGCACGTTGCAACGGCGACACACACACACACAGAGAGAGATACACACAAAACTAAACTCAAGTGCTGATTCGAGCCAGTCTAGCTCATCGTGACTCGTCGAGATAGTTGTGAGCTGTTGTGGGGGCCAGCCACAAAAGCACAAAGACAGAACACAGAGCTTAACCGTTGTCGCTCGTAACGTGGTCGGCCGGCCGGCCTCAGCTGTGTGGCCTCAGCCAACTAGCACGTCCACATTTTCGAAACAGATACGCATACCTTACACAAACACTTGCACAACACTTGAACTGAGTCTTTAAACTTTAAAAACACGTACACACTCAAGCCAATCGCGTGGTGGAGATAACCACCACAAGACCGATAACAAGCCAAGAGCGCCGATAGAATGAACCCGAGAGAGATGGAACGATACAACCCGTTTGCGGCCGACCAAACACCACAGGCCGCCGCCGCCGGCGACCAGAAGCATCCGTTTTCTAGCCACCACCAACACCAGCAACTGTTCGGCCCAAGCGGTCAAGATTCGCCGCTCTTTTCACCACAACCATCGGCTGGCTTCAAACGATCAGCTGAACAGCAATTGGACGAGTCCCAAACAACAACAACAACAACAACGGGCCGTTACTCGACCAGCTTCCCTGACCCGTTTGGACTCGAAGACCACCAACAAGTCATGATCCCTTCAGCGGGCTCGCGACCGATGCCACCTCAACAACCGGCCTCGAATAGGTCGAACAGTGTGACCTTTCTCAACAGAATTGGCGATCGAGATGAGGACCAACAACAGCAACAACCTGCTGCTGGCTCAAGTCGGCATTTAAGCCAGCGAGGCAGCAGACAGCCGGGTGGTACCGCTGGCAGCGGTTTCACCTCGTTCCTGTCGCGAGCCACCTCAGTCACTTCGAGCTCAGTCACCGATCGGGTCTCAGGCGCTGTGGGCAGCGTTCGAAGCGCCGTCGACTCGCTGTCAAGCCAAATCCAACAGGCAGTGCCCTCACCAGGTGGCCTCATTTCGTCGAGCGGCACCACCAATCTCAACCTCAACCTCAACCTCAACCAAGACCAACAGCAACAATCAACAAGCAGCCTTTCGGAGAGCACATCTAGCAAACAGCAACAATCGGCGGCCAGTTATTTGGCGTCTAGGTTCTCGTCGGCGACCAATCAGTTTGTTCAAAGCGCAACTTCATCGGGTCAATCGGGTGTCGGCTCGGCCAGTCAACAGGACAGTCAGACGGCCACGATATGCCGCCAGCGTGTGGTGCTCATACTCGACTACCGGTGCGCCGCCGATTGGGCTCAACAGTTCAATCAATACCGGCGGCTCATTTCAGGATTGGCGCCTCAAAGCTCGTCAGGCACGCTTGGGTTCACGTCGTTCTTTGCAGCACAGTTTTCATCATCGACAGGCGGAAGCGGCGGCGGCGGCTCAGGCATTGGCCAGTCGGACGGCATGGGCGGTCTCGGAAGCGACCTGATTGAACAGGTCAACTTCAACGACGTCAGCGTTCTAGCCAACCAGTCGAGTGGTACAGCTGCCGTTTGCGTAAGCGGCGCCTCGGCTGCCCCAAGCTCAACCTCGTCAAGCTCATCGTCATTGCCAATCAACCGGCTGGCTTTGGGCATTGTGGGCGGCTCAACCAGCCAACAACAACAACAACAACAACAACAACATTATCAAGCGGCCAAGATCATTAGGCCCGAGTATGTGGTTGTCAGGCAACGAGGTCGCGAGCATCTAAGTCATTTGAAAAGCATCGTCAAGGCGCTTGATTATTGTTGTGTGCCCATGTTTGAACCGTACGAAGTTTGGAATGTCTTCCAAGATAGACAGTTGATATTTGCAAAATTATTGAGAGTTCAAAAACAATTGGGAAAGGAACAATTCCCACTAATTCCGCAAGTGTTTTGCCAAACCCATCAGGATCTATTGAATTACATTAATAATAGTTTTATAAGTTTGCCCTGTTTGGTTAGAACAGGTCCATTGGGCAAGGGCAGAATTCGTGTAGATAATTTGCAAATGCTTAAAGACTTTGCAACGATAATGGCAACAAGCAAACAAAGTTGCACCATCGAGCAATATCTCGATGTTAAATGTGATCTGATTGTTCAAAAGTTGGGCACAAGCTTGAAACTATTCAAGAGCAAGTTTGCTCGTAAAGATTCGTTGTCGAGAAACAACTCGTCTGGCTTGAATGATGTTAATAATGAACAACAGCAAATAGTACAAGAACAAATGCTTGCAAACGACATATTTGGACAACAAACGCGTTCGTCTATCACCACCGGCCAGGATTCTCCATTTGGTCGCCAGTCTGCAAGTCGCCAAACGTCGCTTGGCAGCGGTGTCCTTTCAAGCCTGTTACAAACCCGCTCAGACGTGGCCAGCAGTTCTGGTTCGCAACTGTTGCGCCACAACTCGAATCCAACCCAACCAGTGACAGGCCCTGGCAGCTTTGAGAAACTCGCCGAGGTAAATGCACGCTACCGTCGTTGGGTTGAGGCAATCAATCGCGAGTTTGACAACAAGATCGACGTGTTTTTGTATCAAAATTGTTGTGGCTGCAAACGATCGCGAGTACATTGTTGGCTTGCGCAACTGCTCAATGGAGTTCTTGGCCAATCAGGAGAACCAGGAAGAGGATAAAAGAAGCTTTGTCGAGCTGATTATAAGCAAGATGAACACAATTTTGCCCAAACATCAACCACTTAGCAGGGAACAATCGGCTACAACTGTGGCAAACAGTTGCACAAGTGTCATTGAACAACAAAGACAAAAGTTTCCATTTGGACAGGCGGCTGGCCGTGATGATTACGACGACATCAATGACGACGACGACGACGACGTCGATGATGATGATGACGATACAGCAGCGAGTGTGATGAGCACCAAGACGTTGCCTGCAGCTGGCCGACTGAGCTCAGATAAGAGGGCAACATTTTTGAGCCAAACTAATGTCACTGCCAGTGGCCAACAACAACAACAACAAGCGGTTGGACTTCGTTATGGCGCAAGCGGTGACTCGCCCAAGCGCAACTCAGCGACAACAGGCCAGATGCTAAACAATCGCAACAGGTCAGTGTCAATGAACCAGGGCGAGCCGATGAGGCCGCTCAATCAGGCCGAATGGAACCAGATGACAATCAAACAAACGCTAGGTGGCGCTCGCCCACCAACCCATCTGGCGCGTCGCGCCTCAGATCGGTCAGACAGCATGCTAACCAATAATGATGACTTTAGTTTGAGCCAGGCCGATTCGCCGTCCGGCACCACTGGCTCGTCCAACGCGCGCCAACAATCTCTTGGCCAGTCCTTCTTCGACCAGACCTCAACTGCTCTTAGCTCGTTCCAGCGACAATCGTTGAGCTTCCTGAGACGACTTGACTCACGGACAGGCACCGAATTTGTTGCGTCAGGCAGCACCGGTACGCCACCGCTATCGGCCAAATCGGACACTGGCTTTGATCGCGCCTACCTCACAAGTGGTGGCGATCAAAGCCACCACAGCACAAGTGCTAGTCGCAACACTGCCAGTCCGCTGAGCAACGGTCGATCACTTGAGGGCTCCAGCCTTGAGTCAGCATCGAGACGCGCCACAACAACAACAACAACCCCAAACTCAACCACCAAGTCTCGATCGGTCGATGTGAGCCCTGAGCTGAGCCGGAGGCCAACAACAGGCGCTCATCCGCCCCCGAAGCCGCCGCCGCCCGTTTCGCTCGCAAACAGACAAAGTTCGCTTGCAAACTATTCGAGCTCGTCCATTGGCCAGCAACGAGGTAGCTTGAGCCAGCACCGGGTTCACTCGGAATCATCCGGCATGTCGAACGCAATGGTGACGCCACAGAATTCACTCAACCAGAGCTCGTCGTTCTCGGACGAGCAGCAGCAGCAGCAGCAGCAGAATCGAAGCGCCACAAATGGTGGCCAGCAGCGGCCGTCAACACAGCAACGCGTCATTAGGCAAAACAGTGCCCTATCAGCGTTCGAGCCATTTGATTCGAGTTTAAGAAGTGAGAATTACCAGAAACAAATTGGGTCAGCCGGGGAGCTGGCTCGCAACAAGGACACACCCACCGACACTGCACTGGCAAGCTCGGGCTGGCCAACAGAAGGATGCTAAACAAGCGAGTGGAGGAGCTCGACGTTTGTCTGGTGCCAACGTCAAGTACGGACACGGCTTCCATGAAAAGCGCCAACTCGAACACATCCGACGAGACCACAACGGCCGAGGACACGATGAACAATCTCAAGAAGACCTTTGCGAGCATATTTGGCGACAAGTGCGACTAATCGTGCGTCTAATGCCACTTGGCAACACCCAGTTTAAGCTTGTGATTCAGATGAAACTTTTACGAACGCTTGACAAACACCCTAAACACAACTCCTTCAATTATATCACACCCGTTTTATGTTTTTGTCTATTTGCAACCATCTTTGTTAACGTGGGCGACCAACTTTCACGAGAAACCAACCCCGTAACCGATGGGCGACAAATGACGACGAACTTTTGTTGTAATCTATAATTGATGCGCGACGAATGTTAACGTTACGCAAGCTAGTACAAGCTCTAGCAATCGTTTGTTGTACCAAATAAAACTAGTTTGTGTCTTTGTATCAGAAGCACTGCTCTGAGGATATGAATGAATTGCATTGAGAGCTGATGAGATTGAATTGTTGAACAATTGTTCGTATTGGTCATTGAATGGCATGGATTGAGATGATGTTTCAAGAGCAATTTCAGGCGTTGTCATGGTTTGATCACCAGCCGATAGACTTGCCCATTGACCAATGACTTTGTGTTTTGAGTTTGCGAGCCGCGGCCCATCGATCAGATCAGGTTGAACTTTTGTTAACATCGGACACCTTTGATTGACTGACACGCGCGACTCGACTGGGCGGCATGTCACGCAAACGAGTAAGACAGCCAACAGGTTACGTTGAGAAGATTCAAAACCTACAACGAGAACCATACGAGACATTATAGTTTGCGTTCATAACACAATCGCCAATCAGACGACTTCTTGCGGCAAAACTCGAACAGGCGCCTGTCTTGAAGGAGCCAAGATTTTAGTTGCGATAAAGGTTGGGGGGAATTAATCAAACAATTGCAGACGATGGCATCGTTGTTTGCACAACGCTCACTCTCGAACAACCGATATTAGTTCGAGTGGGCAGTTGTGGGCCCAAAATAATGCTGGGCCGAGTGTGTTGGGCAGCAGACGACCGTCGATGTATCGACCTGTAAAAGCCGTACCCGCGCAAGCGGCGCTGGTCGGCGCCAACGTCAATGACCAGTCGACGGCGGCGAATGATTCGGGAAAAAATTATCGGGGCAAAAGTTTGTTCAGTGGACGGGAGCGTGCAACCAACCCGATGCGACGCACATCGCGGGTGGGACTGCGGGCGTCGCAAGCGCTTTTCGCAAACCAACTCTCCTGTTGCAATTCGGGACAAGAGGCAAAGAGGTAAACAGAGAGGACGCCGACAGAGCGACGGCGCGAGTCGCCTGGCGCGCCGCATCGGGTCGACTTTGCTGCCGCTTGTTTTTGTTGTTCGTACGTTCGTGTCGGTTAGTCCGTTCACATTTGTCAATTTGTTGGTTTGGCTATTTCTCTTGGCGTTGTTCTCTCTCTCTCTCGTCTGCGCGTTGCAAAGAGGTGTTGGTCAGTGTGCGCATGCGTGTCAACCTTCAGACGAGAACACAAATGTGAAAAAGCATCGCAGGAGTGAGAGAGGCGCGCAAGAGCAACAAGTTTATAAGCGCTAACAATTGCGATCAGACGAGTTCTTCTGATGCGGGCGCAAAGATCGATTCCAATAATTTTAAGCAGTCACACACACACACACACACACACACACACAATTTTACACCAGTTGAACCAATCACATATTTTAAGAAAAATTTCCAAGTTAATAAAAAGAAACCAACACAATTTAACAAATTGACAAAACAACAGCCAAGACCAACCGAACCGAACCAAACCGGAGAACGCCAACGAACGAATAACGAATCCAACAATAGTACCTAAGCTTGGAAACGGACAGACACAAAAAGGGGAACTATGACATCAGTACCAAATTTGCAAATTTCAGGCGTCGACAAGCTTATCCTGGCAGCCCAATATCAATCCAAACAGCAAATACCAAATACGGCGTCTTTTTATTTTCGCGAACCGTCTCAGGTGCCAACGCCAAAGAACAAGTCCGAATTGGAACTTTATCAATTATTGAAACGAGCCAATTTAACTGTCTACTTTCCAACATTTATCAAATACGGCGGCGATGATGTTACACAATTGGCCGAGGCCAGCGAGGACGAATTTCTTGAAATTGTTGAACTAATTGGGATGCATCAAAAGCCCCTACATGTGAGACGTCTTCAAAAAGCCTTGGCACACTGGCGTGAAGACAAATTCGACGCGCTAGAGAACGAAAGACAATTGGGACTCTTCTATGATACGGCGGGCTACTTTGTCAATCAAGCCAACGTTGGCCCAATCGTTCCATTTGGTTCAACACCAAATCTACGAAGCGACGCCAGTATTCGCAGCGATCGAACCCGATCGTCTGTTTTGGATGAGTCCATTGGACAAATTTCAACCGCTTCAAGATCTCTATTCCCGGTTAACAATAGTGACAATAATCAGATAGGCAATTCAGATGACAACCAACAGCAATATTGCACACCACACGTGGTGATCAGGAACGCACCCAAGAGGCCACGTCTCATGGACTCGATCAAGCCCAGTGACCTGACCAAGGGTATTCAAATGTATGATAATTCAGTGCACAGTACGCCAATCAGAGTGCCGCCGCCCTATCAGCGAGGCCGTGGACTCAAGCAACAGCACAATTCTGGTGGTGCTGGTGGCGAGTCGCCGCTGCCAACCACCCCAATTGGAAAGCGCCACCCGATTCAGATTTCGCCGCCCGATTCGGCCGAAGCCGATAGTGATGATAGCTCGGACTGTGTCAGGAATAGAAGCCGCGCACGCCGCAAGGGCTATACCAACTAAATCTAAATAAAACTAACCAGCTCGATACGCAACTAGCACATCTCACTGCTCGTTTATCGGCTGACGGTTGTGTAAGGGCTGGCATAGCCAACCCAAATTTCGCCATCAAATATGTCTCATTCTCTCTCCTCTCACACAACCTCATTTCTAGTTCGCAAAGGGTCGTACGAGAAATACGGCGCGAGCATTTTTTATTACTTGTTGGAAGCCTGGTCGGTATGTGCGGCTCGTTTGTTGGCTTTGAGTGTGGGCTCCACACTGTGGGGCCCCCACTTTCAACGTGCCGACCAGCTCTGGTCAACGAACCAATACCCTTCCGTGTGTGTGTTTTTTTTCTCATCAGTAACTTCGGCATCCGTTATGCAAAAAAAAAACGTCGGTCGCATCGATATAGCCCCACGAGCACGCGAATCTACCTCAATCCCGATTGAATGAAAGCCAATGCCCCTTTTTCGTGATGCTAAACCTCGAGAGCTTCATGCCCAAATGAACTTTGGTCAAACATGGTGCTCGTGATGCGTCGGCCACGGTTGGTTTGCGAGGACACAGCCGTTTATTCGTCCATTAGGTTGACAATCCAACAGCCTTATTCAGAGGATAGAGTCAGAGATGAATGACCCGACATCTCTGTCTTCAACCGATAGATTATACCAAGCAACGCCAGTTACGTCAGTCGCCCTAAAGTTCGTTATTGCAATGTGATAACCGTTGACTGGTCCACGGATAAAGCATGCGATTCATAACAACCTCGTTTGATTTAATTCTCATCGAATTGGAACATAGCACCTGTTTGCAACCGTTCCGCGTGCATTCACAAAGGTATATCAATTACTAGACTCTCTTATATCGATCAAAATATCTCCAATGCTTTCTCAAAAGCTGAAAGAACTTTGACGCAAGTGAGTGATGGTGATAGTGGGTAATGACTGATTGAATAAGTGCCGGGTGGTGGGTTCTTGTCCTTAACTTTGATATCATACTCAGTTTCCCTAGAATTGCCGAGAAAATTAAAGTCAACTGGTCCAAAATCAATAAATATAATCTCACGATTGTGAGTCTCCACTGGCATAGCTAGGAAATCCGGATTTCTTACTCTAGCAGTCAAATTGGCTATCTTGTATCGAGTACAGTTGAGTGGTAGAACTTTTTCAATAGGTTTTCCTAGGAACTGGAACAAACGGGCTGGACCATCTTTAGTCTGTACGAGTGGCATATCACATCCGTTCAAAAAGTTTATAAATAATTGTTCAAATCGCTTGAATGTTCTTGGAATCCTGACTTCCTTGTGTAATCTTATGACACGAGAATCTTTAAACAATTTTATGTAAACCTCAAGAAAACCGGCATGATTTAATGGCGAATCGAACAGCATCAACAGGCACTGATGCAGAGTCGTCCAATTCTGCTTATTGTCCTCTTGCTCGACCAGAACAATTGTCAAGTTGAAGTCTCTATTCATGATGAGTTATTTTAATTTTTAACTTAATAGAGAAACATATATAGTCTCGTCATAAATATCGAGAGTGAAACAAGAAAAAAGTGACTTGCGCCGACCACGTGCGGCCCTATTTTTGCAAGTAAAAGATGCATTGCAAAGCTGGTCATTCTCGACTCGTGGTTGTTGCGTTCATTTATTTATTTCAGGCTCAATGCTTGTGTTATTGATCTATCATTATATTAGATCTATCTATTCCTACAAACACTTTTAACTATCTGATCTCATTATATTGTCAACCATGAAACAGCCAGTTGGTGACGATGAATGGCCATTGGCCGGTAACATGCGCTGGTTCGAGGGGAGGAGCGCGAAAGAGATAATCGAAACAGAAGACAAAAAACTCAAGAGCCAAATGAAGCAGAATGTATTGAAGATTGTTGTTAAAACAAACCGGTCATTTCAGGAAAAAGTTGATGTGTGGCATTACATAAGACCACAGAAGGAAATGTTCGGCTCATTCTTCAAAGCTGTGATCCGATTGGCATTATCGGATACATCAGAGTTTGATCTGACATATGGTGATAGATATCAGTTACTGACGTTCTTCAACTATGCATTTAATAGTATCGAGATCGATTATGTCCATGAACAGATTAGAAAATACTTGCCTCTCTCGATTTGGATTAATCTTTCGAAAACAAAGAGGAAATTGGAGCTGTCTAGACTCTCAAAACGCGTCAGAGCTGCCTGGGACAAACTTGAGCACCAGGATAAGAGAATGGATTCGGATCTTTTGCAAGAACGAACTTTCGAGAGAAAATTCATCTACAAGTACATGAAGCAACTCTTGAGTGTTTTACCCTCTTCTATTTTGGAAACTAAATCAGACTCGAAGATGAATGTAGATGACATAGAGGCAAAGAGCAATTCTCCTGAACCTCTGCCATGTGATAGTTTAGATCGGGATGTTGTTTTATATTGCCAAAGATTCATTGAGTTTGTCATTGATATCGAGTCACAACTACCTCTACGTAGGTTTTTTCATGATTACTAGAGGACATTCATTTTATAGTTAGGTGTCAGTTATCAGATTGGCTAGACACAAGAGTGCCGAGGGTCAATTGTTCAACCAGTTAGTTGAACTGCTCTTATTGTACTCTAGATACCAAATCGATATTATGACCGGGGATCCACTTACAGATGTGGAAGTGTTACGCAAGCATGAGCAAAACATATCAGAACTTCAAAAGGTTCTCTGGTCAAAATATGAGCATTTGAAAAAACTTGCTATTAAGCCCGTGAAAGCCATAGACAATCCATCCGCTCTTTATAAGATTGTTACCAGTTTTGATAGTAAAGAAGAGCTGTTTGAGCTATTGAAAACTGTTGGACTGGTTGATGACGAAAATATGAACGAAGAAGATCGGGATAACGCCTCACTCATGGCGTCCATACTAATGAATCACTACAGGCGTTATGATTCTCAGATGAAGAAGATCAACTCAATACCTTTGTTCCCCAACGAATCTGTGATATGGATACAAATCTAGTTCCGGACCAATATTATAATTATGAATATCCGCTAGCTTTGCCCAAGCTCAATTTACAATTTCTAACTATGAGCGATTATTTATTAAGAAATTTCATGTTATTCAAAAATGAGTCCACTTATGAGATAAGACAAGACATTGAAGATGGTGTCCGCAGATCAAGGTGCCGTTGGACAGCAGATGGTAATTTTGCCACTGGGCCTAAACAAAGAATGGCTCTAATCATAAAAAAGTTCTCCATTATTGATGTAGGTAAGCCGAGATTAGGTGAGCAATGTCCGTCAAGAGTTAGAGCGAAAGTTGTCTTGAATATGGATTTTGTTCGACCAGAGTGGAAACGAGAGTGGGAACAAACTCAGAAAGCATGACACATGCTTTCTAGTCTCATTTCGTAGGCCCAATGAAAAAGATGATTTAGGCTGGCCGGATGGAACATTCCCAGCTAAAAACAACGTCAAGTATGTAAGAGGTTGTGAAATCGAGAGTCTTCTAGATAGCGAGGGTAAATTAGTTGACGAAAACATGGATCCACCAAAATTTACTAACAACATTAGAACTTTTCACGTTTGGATGGACTGCAATCAATATGAGATAGATCAAAATGCTCTAATTGAGCGTAAAGTGGTTGTGTACGACAAATTCAACTTGATAGTGCGTAGGAAACCAGAGAAGAATAACTTCAAAGGTGTTCTGGAGACAATAAGAAATCTCATTAATACGAAGTTTGTTGTGCCAGAATGGCTAAGAAACTTGTTGATTGGATTCGGAGATCCAAATGAAGCCAGCCTCAGATAAAAATCAGAGACCAAGACACACCGGTGGTATTGGATTATTTTGATACATTCCTTAATTATGAACACCTTCAAAGTTCATTCAAGGTTTTAAAGCCAGACTACAGAATCTCATCTGAAAATTGTGATATTAATCCCGAACCACCTTTCAAGGTAAGAATCAACACCGTCACCAAAGAGATAGTTGTTATTCCGTATAAGACACCATCAAGAGGGCCTTATCCTTCCGTAGCGCCAAAGAAAAACTCGCTCAAATTTACTCCAGCTCAAGTCAATGCAGTATCGAGTGGCTTACAAGATGGATTAACAATGGTGGTTGGGCCACCGCGAACTGGTAAAACTGATGTGGCTGTGCAAATATTATCAACACTTTATCACTCAAATCCAAACCAGAGGACGCTCATCGTAACGCACTCTAATCAAGCACTTAACCAGATATTTGGTAAAATGATTGAGTTGGACGTTCAAGAGCACCATTTGTTACGCATGGGCCACGGCGAGGAAGACCTGGACTCGAGCCAAGACTTTAGTAGACAAGGTCGAGTCAAGTATGTGTTGAAGAAGCGTCTCGAGCTGCTTGTGTGCAGGCTAACAGATTAGCTAGGAGTATGGGATTGAGCCAAGGCGATGGCTATCCTGCCAGTCGGCTGAATACTTTTTACACGTATCATATCGAGCCCAGATGGCTCGATTATCAAAAGATACTTAAGGATGATCAGGCCAAGCTCGATGACATAGGTGAACACTTTCCATTTAAAAAATTTTTTCGACGACGCTCCACAGCCATTGTTTAAGAACATATCACACGAAGAAGATCGCGAAATAGCCAACAGCTGTTTCAGATTCATAGAGAATCTTTTCAAACAGTTGTTTTTGTTTCAGACCGTTTGAGATTTTTCAAACCGCATCTGATAGGAGCCAGTACTTTGTTAATCCGTGAGGCCAAAATTATAGCCATGACTTGTACACATGCTGGTTTGCGCCGCAAAGAATTGGTCGAGTTGAACTTTCAGTTTGACAACATACTGATGGAGGAGACGGCTCAAATACTCGAGATTGAGACTACTATACCATTGTTGTTGCAAAATCCAGAAAATGGTGTCAACCGTTTGAAACGCTGGATCATGATTGGCGATCATAACCAATTGCCACCAATCATACAGAACTCGGCATTCCAGAAGTTCAGCAACATGGAGCAGTCTTTGTTTGCACGATTTATTCGTCTGGGTGTGCCACATATTCAACTGGACGCTCAGGGCAGAGCTAGGCCAAGTTTGTGTGATTTGTACAGGTGGCGCTATACAAATCTTAGAGAATTAGATATAATCAGCGAGAACAGAGAGTTCGAACGAGCTAATACAGGTTTCTTGTATGAATACCAGCTTGTTAATGTTGACGATTATAAGGGTATTGGTGAGTCGACACCGGAGCCATACTATTATCAGAATCGGGGTGAGGCAGAGTACGTTTTGGCGGTGTACAAGTTTATGCGAGTTATTGGCTACCCAAGCGAAAAGATAACTATTCTTACAACTTACAATGGACAAAAGCAACTCCTGCGTGATTTGATCGAGCAAGAGTGTACTAAGGACGCTTACCTAGGTAAGCCTAGCAAGGTGACCACTGTAGACAAGTTCCAGGGCCAGCAGAATGATTATATTCTTCTCTCTCTTGTGCGGACCAGAACTGTGGGTCATCTAAGAGACATACGCCGTTTAGTTGTCGCTATGTCGAGGGCCAGACTCGGGTTGTATGTTTTCGCGCGAGTTAACCTGTTCAACACATCAATTGAACTCAAACCTGCGATGAAACTTTTTTCCAAGAGACCAACCGAGCTTTGTCTACTAATTGATGAAACCCACCCCACCAACCGGCTCATGGCCAGTTTGGATAATCAATTTTCAAGCGAGTGTGGGGAAAGCTGGCGACAACCAAGATAGCCAAACAAGAGTTGTTAAATCAGTTGAAGATATGCAACAATTAGTTGCAATACAGTACACAAACTTTATTGAAGAGCAGGCGCGTACATCTCGTTTAATGGACGACCGGTTGGATATGTAAAACCTCAGATGCATTGTGTATGATCTGCGATAAAGATATTAGAAACTTAACTGAAAATGAAGTGAATGAAACAATGGATATAACGTTCTTCATGAGCAACGATCAAGGTAGTCGCTCCGCTCCTGCATTGCTCTTCCGTCTCTGCCAATCCAGGCATTAATTCTCGAGCCAAAATTGGATGAACAAACTATTGGATGAATCCAATAGTTTGTTTAGCCGGATTATATGCATACTAAGAGGCACGTCATAGAACGTGTGAGGGCATTACGCAAAGATGTTTGCGCAACGAGCAACACAGATTTCAAGGAAACGAAGGCAAGCTCTTTTGTTTATTGACGGACATTTGCGTTGCGCGTTAAGCTGCAGTCACTCTAATCTGTGAAGCGGCAGGAAAAATCTAAAAATATCGAACTTTTCGGTGCGATCCGGAAAGTTTAAAATTTGTATTGTGGAGTGTCGCCGAATGGACTCTCCATATCTGATCACATATTTATTTGTAACCTAATTTATACCAAAACAGGAACACTACAACGACAAACTAGACCAGGATTAGGAAATGGCTTGGTTAGTTTGGGATGTTTGTGGTATTTTCTGTGCTCTTTTAGCCTGGCTCTTGCTGGCCTTTGCTCAGTACAACATACTAGCAATCATATTGATACCACAGGAAGACACTTTTAAAAAATATCTACATATTGTAATATTCGAGTTCTTTTCCATATTAACTGTTATTGCTCACACTTAGAACTATATTGACTGATCCTGGTTCAGTGCCTAAACAGACAGCCACACCAGAGTATCTACTTGAGTTGGAACAAAACGGGTCCAACCAAACGAACAATGTTGTTTATAAATGTCCTGAATGTTGCTCCATCAAGCCTGAACCGACGCCCACCATTGTTCAGTGTGCAAAAGATGTATTCGTAAGATGGATCATCATTGTCCTTGGGTGAATAACTGTATCGGAGAAAGGAACCAAAAATACTTTGTATTGTTTACCCTCTATGTGGCAATATTATCTTTTCACACTCTCTACCTGGCGGTTACTCATCTCATGAAATGTTTGGATTCAGACTGGAACTCGTCTTATAATACATGTTCTATGATGAGCAGGGGGCGACCATCACCAGGAAAATTGATACTCATGGTATTTCTAGTATTTGAAGCGCTACTTTTTGCAATGTTCTCTATGATAATGTTCTACATGCAAATGAAGGCTATCTGGACTGACTGGACAGGAATAGAACACCTGAAAAAGGAAAACCGTAATCGACGTTCGGGTTTCAAAAGCCTTAGAAACGTGTGCGGTAGTCACATGCTATTGTGGTTGTCGCCACTAACGAAAC
Source organism: Bromus sterilis (assembly GCA_950022295.1). NCBI lineage: Eukaryota > Viridiplantae > Streptophyta > Magnoliopsida > Poales > Poaceae > Bromus > Bromus sterilis. The sequence goes on from OX465601.1 coordinate 272,732,324, forward strand.
CACCGCCTAAGGTTGATCCGATCATTATAAACGACACCCGTTCATCGTCTCGTATGAACTACGCCGCTTGATATGGATGAGGACAAAACTTTTATCAATATCACAAAAGTACCATAATAGGTTACCAAGATTACCTCATTGTCATATTCCAGTGACATCGAGAGAGGAAGGCCAAGAGGACTTTAAAAATTTCGTGACAGTCCTATCATAAAACATGTGATAATTCAATTCCATTTGGATGCAATAATAATGCAAAAACGTAAATCATCCATATCAGTAAAGAATCAGACTATCCTCATTACAAATCAAGGTCCTAATTACTTCCTCGATTCATCATTATCTTAATTTGAGTTGGCGAACCAACTCAATCATCGCCCTACTATCATATCGAATTAGTGTAATTTTTTATGAGCTTTTTATGTGCTTTATGCATATAAGCATAGACAATGTAGTGATTGTGATTCGCGTGGCCAGATATACAAAACTTGAGCGCACGCAAAACCCTCATAACGAGACAAACAGATACAGAATAGATCACACGAGCGAGCCAATCTTGTCGGACCATATGCAAGCCCACAGGTCACGTAAGCATCATTCGTGATTGAGACAGACATACGTTGGCTTAAGCCAATGGTGTCTCATTTAGTCTTTGCGGGTGAGTTTGTTAGTGCACCGATCTCCGCTTCAGTCTATATTCACATCAGTTTTGGCACATATCATTTCTAAGCATCTTGAATGGCGGCAGGACAAGATAAACATCGACAAGTATTGTCTCTTTTACAGCTATCACAAGCAAGATTCCTGTTGACAGCGACTCTCGTGATCTGATCAATGTCGCTTTGGTGAGACTAGTTGCGAGAAGTCGTTTTCGTCACTGTGTCCACCGTAAATTAGAACGCTAGCTCTGGATGTGCAAGCTTGTGTGCTAGTTTAGTATCAGTTTAGTAGCGTTAATTGGTCTGTCTGTCTAGCAAGTTTTGCTTACGTGCAAGAGTTGTCACGTCGACAATCGTGACATTGACACAATTTATCCTCGCACTCTAACATGGACAATAAAAGCAACAACAATAATAACATTTACCGCAATCAAACATCGACAACAACAACTACCATCTGTGATTGTAGGCGAGCATCTGGCGAGTCTGCTCTTCCCTACAGATGAAGATTCTAGACTAGAATAGTTCGAAGTCTGTAACTACAATTTTCAAAGTTGCATGGGTTAACCACAGCGCGTCTATACAAAATTGTAGTTACAAGATCTCAAACTTGGCTAGATTGAGGCTGAAAAAAACGATTAGTGTGTTCTACTGTTCAAACATGACTAGACAGTAGTCTTCTTTATAAAACAACACAAACTCAACAACAATCATCGTTTGTTGCGTCAATGGGAATTGTCGTCAGATACAGTCTGCCTTGGGTTCTTTTAATCTTTCGATAGAAGTGGCGAGCGACGGCATAAAGATTTGTTGAAACTATGAAAACGAGACATATTAGTTGCACATCCGAATGAGGCTACGGAGACGGGTTTAGATGTTGTCGATGTTGTTGTTGTTGTTGTCGTTGTTCTTGTGGAAGCGATGTAAATTTATTAGTATTTGCAGGCGCAAACGCAAGTGTGACTCTCTGATGTAATAGATTCACATTCCTATGCTGGTGCACCTGTTGAAAGGGAGTCAAGTTAGAGCTTCAACCGCATAATACTACTACTGTCTTATCCTTTAGTCTACGAGGCAATGAGTTCAAGTCATCCAGTGTCTGATTCCAGGCAGTGCCTTATCGAGCAAAGGAAAAAAACTTGTACGGCTTTACGTAATTATATTGGGCTCACCTGTTCGTTCGTTCGCTCGTTCGCTCGCTCGCTCTCTCGTATCAACAACAACAACAAAAGCAGTGATAGAAGCCTTAACAGCTATGCTGACGGGTTTTTCTTGTTATGGGCGAGCGTGGCGAGGCTGCTTTGAACGATCAAAAGATTGGGCATAACGAGAAAGGCGCCAAGCTGATGCATTTCCATTGATTGTGATCTTGGAGGTAATTGACTAAAACGGCGAGACTTGTATAAAAGAAGCTGAGGATGGTCGCCGCAAGTTTAAAGTCTGTGCCAGAACAGCTTTCCCGGCCGTCCGAATCTGGGGGAGAAAGATAGGATGCGATTTAGAAGGGACGTGGCATAAAATAGAGCCCCACACTTTGGGGTCACGATCGTAAAATTGCACTTTCGTGGTAGGCAAGTGTACGACGTTCAAGTCCAGTACAGTGCAAACTTTCGATATCTGATCGTCAGTGGGCAAGGTCACTGACGCGGACAGTGTAGGTGCTCTACTGAATCTCATTTTGTCACTGTCTAGATCGTCTTCTTTTGAGCTCACAGCTAACAAGCAATGTTGTAAGACCGCACATAAGTAGCATTCATATGCACGCCAACTAAATCTAAACAAGCACCAGTCGATCATCATCGTTCGAACGCGCCCACTTTCTTTCGATTTATGGAAAATGAGTCATACTTTTAATCGTTTCGAACTCGCGCACTCGTGTCGCGCTTTAGAGTGCACGCGTAAAGATGGATTTGCGAAAAGTATCGAGAGTGGCCGGGAAGGGGCGGGCGGGGGGGGGGCGAGAACCGAGTTCAAGCCGACCATAGCTTCTGCAGTTGAAGGCTGTTGTTACGTGAATAAAGTTTGCAAGTCAAATAGAGAAGCTGGAGCTCGTTCGCCATTGTGGCGAGCAAACGAAACCTCGCCGGGGTCTTGTTTTGTCGTTCTCTCTCTCTCTCTCAAGTGTCGAGGTTGGTGGCTTGTTGCTTCAAGTTCAGGTGCTTCAGTGCGAACTTTACACCATCTTAATGGAATCGCTCGAGTGGTCGCGCGTCGTCTCATTATCATACATCGCTCGTCGTCGTCTTCGCCGGCAAAGAGGTTAAACAAGTGTCTCGTCGCAAGTTGCCCTCTCATCGGCAGTGTTGTTGATTCGGCACGTCGCCGGGCGGCCGTAAGTGACACAGCATGCGAGCGCGCAACATTGCAAGACGAGGGGGCAAATTTGCGCGGGCGCACGTCGTCTAGGCGTCGCAGCGTTTGGTTCGGGCGTCGCGCCGCGCCGGTGATTAACAAAAATGCAAGAGCCAGAGAAGGGGACGCGTGAGACACGACGGAGAGTGGTTGAGTTTGGCAGATCAATTCGGCGCTTCTCAATTTGCGCCTTTCGGCAATTGACTGTGTTGTGTGTGTGTGTTTATAAAAGCAACAAGTTGCCAGACTCTGGCGAGCCACTTGCGAGACAACGACTTCGAGGAGAGTCGCACAGAAAGCGCAAGCTCATGTCAGAAGTGCATTGCAAGATCTACGCTGTGGAAAACTTTTCTGCAAGTGCTTGAGAGCGCGCGCGCGCGCGAAAAGAGTTTCGCCGCCGACAGTTAACAAGACCGAGATTGGAGAAAAAACTGTTCTTATTATTATTACAATGAAAATCATAATCATCTGCTAAGACGATATAATATTACACTCAAACAAGTCAAGACATACACAACGCAAACGTAAACCATCATTTTACTCAAACACACAGACACAAGCACAATATACTAGGCCAAAATCGACGTGCTCAAGCTCGACGGCTATCAATCATATTTAGACAAGCACACAAGCACACGAGCATAAATCAATCCAACTCAACAAGCGACAGCTCTCGTGATTGCTCCAATTAGCTCACACACAAACACAACCTGTTGACAGCAAGCGCGCACGCCCGATTGGCGAAACAATCTTGTAATTAGCGGATTTGGGGCCAAATTTGCGCGCCCATGTGCTCCGTCTGGCCAGTTTGGAAAGGTAGACAGCGATACACAAGATTGAACATCATGATGACCACCTAGAGAACGGCACACCGAGTTCAACAAGCGCGACCAAACCCAAATTGAGACATACTCGAGCCAAGTTGACGATCAAATCTTGATCTTAACTCCAATTAACAGAAGTGTTGTCAAAAGAGTTGGGTCATAGAATTGTATCACTAGCCTGGGCGTGCTCTGAAATTTGTAAGCCGCACCATGATTGGAGTGACAAGTTTCCTATTAAAGCACCTCTACGAGATGATGGCCGACCGGGACCAGGACGACCTCGATTCGCTTATGATCATCATGGCCCAGAATCAGATTCCAAACCTGATCTGCGGACACAATCGTCGAGTTGCTATTTATATTCGTGTCCGTGGCCCTGGTCATTGTTCTTATTGCCCTGTCCGAGTTTTACAGCGACGAGGTACCATGCCGGTGGCTGATCAACTTTGGTTGTCCCCAAAAGATCATCCAGTCGGCTTACTGAAGCTGATGATCCTGGATAGTCCAACAAACCCGTCTCATAAGGCTTCACCCGATCATCATCATTATCACCAAACCTTTTCATTATCATTATCATCATCTCATAGACTCATCACAAACCCGAACAACAACCACGACCATCAACACCTCGATCGGCCGCGAGCTAACAGCTAGAGGCAACACCTAGCAGTAGTGAACTAGAAACACTACGCACAAATTACATACATCAACCAGCAAATCATCATCGTCGTCGTCCTCTTTTGTACTCTTAAATCAAGCAGCCGGCCTTTAGAGCGAGATGTTTAAGAAACAATACCAAATTTGAACGCAATACGTCGCATGTTAGCTCATATTTGAACAACATCAGCATACTTGGAGAGCCAGATTCAATATTTGTGTGTCGTGCTTGGTGGTTGACCGGAAGCTATTGTTGTTGTTGTTGTTGTTGCCTCTCTTGCTCTCGTTAAGCAAATCATCATTTCGGTGTTCCCGACAGCCACTGCCAAATTGATTCAAATGATTAATTGGAACAACTAGACTGACACACGATAGGTTTTATCAATTTTATCACCGGAACACCTCGAGAGCTTGAATGCATCCCGAGATACCACACCCACATTGTTATTGGCTTGCATTTGTGCAATTTTACATTGGCGCGCCATCATATCGCTTGGAAATTTCCAAATCGACGAGACTCGTCGCTTGAAAGTAAACAACGAGCATACACAACAACCAAGTCAAATAACTTATTACAAGTTTAGCAATTGCAAAACTTGATGTACAATAAAGAAAGTGAGGCCAACACGATATTGTGTGTGTGTGTGTGTGTTTGTGCCAGTTTATACACAATATTACAAACACATATAACGTGAAGTGAGATTTGATGCAGCATAATAAATAAGTCACAGATTCATCATTGGCCAAGAGTTCATTTTGAGCCAATTCGTTCGGTATATCTCGAAGTCGATCACTTAGCATTCTCTTCTCATTGGCTTCTCTTGTTCAAGTCGCAAAGAGGTCGACCAACTTTTGCGTGACATCCAACAAACTAACCAAACAGTCTTCGTACTTTTCTTTGCACGCACTTGACGACAAACTGGATGACCAACTTGGAGTGTTGCCTGTCGTTGAATTGTTTCCGTTTGATGTTGACGTATCCAAACGACGCAACATGCCGTAACCAGCCGCGTGCCGATACTTGTTGATCACCTTGAACTCCATGTTGTCCTGTTCGCTAGTTGGCCCACTGAAATTTGTTGCAGGAAAAAGTAGCCTGAGCGCAAGACCAATGGCGCCATATTTGGTGGGCTCGTTGTGGGCCTCGCAAATGCTTCGTTTGACGCACTCTTGGGGATGCAAACGAGGAAAGTTTGGCAAATGTTCAATGGATCGCTCGAGCCAGTCCATCACGTGCTCTACACGGCTTTGAATGCCGCCCGAGTTGGCCGCAATTTGGATTAGTTTTTGAGGGGGCGCGAGTAGACTGGCCACGCGGTTTGGAGTGTTGGTTGTCGAGTTGGACGCGCCAGGCTCGGAGCTGGATCCAATCAGACTGACCAATGGAATTAGCGTAGCGAGCAGACTGGAGCCCAATTGAATGATGGTGCCTGTTTTGGGCGAGGCAAGCAATTGAAAAGGGAACCAAAAGATTCAAAGAACTATTTAGTGGTTGTTGTTGATTCGTACACATGTTGATTTATAACACCACCCAAATCCAAGCCTGATGTGGCCTGATCTGGGCGACATAACATTGACATGAACCTACCTGCTCGTTGTTCGATCGACGAGATTCCGCTTGAAAGCAAGTTTCGAGCACCTGAATAATGCACACACGGATTGGTTTGCAGTTTCGGTTAATTGAAGTGCAACAGGTTGCGTGTCAAGTTTCCGGTTGAAGTTGTTGCTGAACAGCGCTCTTTCGGTGGCTTAAACTGCGGAAGTTGCACAACTCTTCAGCAAAAAAGCTGAGAAACAATCTGTTCTCTCTCTCTCTCTTGTTGTTGTCGTTCAGCAACCATCTTGCATCACGAGCTTCTAGCTGGCGAGCCTGTACAACTTGAGCAGTTGTCAGCGACGCAGCGCACAAGTAGCAGCTCGCAGGCCAGGCCCCTTCAACTCTTTGAAGTAGTTTTGCATAGTGTAGAGGCGCAAAGCCCAGGAGTGCTTGCTGTCGAGTGTTGTTTAGACTTCAACTTACCTCTGAGAACATCTCCAAAGTGTCTGGATCGTCTTTGAGTGGCATACTTGGCCTCCTGCCTACCGGTGACAGCAAGCTCATCTGTTGTGCCGCTAGAGTTCTGATTTTCGTGCTCGTTGTTCAACTCAGAAATCGACCTGGCACGTGATGCTCGTTCGTGCTGGTGGTCGGCTTGGCGGTCGTGATGGTAACTGGATCTGAACGGCACCGCAACCAGTTTAAGCAAGCTAGTTGAATTCAAGCGTCTCGGACTAAGCGTGTGGTGTTGTCTACGCGAATCTGTCGTCATGTAGTCGAAAATTTTGCCAGCTTTGGCCGGCTGCTGTTGTTCCGTATGGCCAGTGCTGTGAAACTCTCCACCAGTTTGGCGGGAACGAAACAAGGACGACAACGAAAACGAGCTTGTTCTTCTTCCTGCTTCGACGTTGACGGCACGATCGCCGTTTGACACGCTCGCAGCCGCCAAGGTTGACACATTGAAACTTGTTGCTGTTGTTGTTGTTGTCGCTGTTGATTTCTGGTGGTTGCTTTCATCAGTGTCGTTTTGGTTGTGCAAAGAGCAGTTGACAATCTGAATGGTTCGTCTGGAAGTAGCTAAAAAAGTTGGCGCAACAAACAATATTGCACACAAACTCGCAAACCGGACAACTTGAATACGGGCGATCTTGAACATTTTGTCTTGCGCTTTGGCAGTGTACGTCGAAGCAAACTAGTTAGATTAGTCACGCCTAGTCAACTGTCACACAGTTCGTTGCATGCACACCCGGACAGGTTGTTTGTTGCTGGTTGAAAACGCAGCTTTCATCTTGGCTTCTCTTGAATTCTCTTCTCATTGTCGAGCTGGACAGCTTAATGAACTGGCAAGAGAAAGCGCTTGAAACTAATGATTAGCGTCGAAAAAGATTCGACTGGATCGAGCTGAAGCTGAATTTGCGAGATTTTGCATCAGGCGAAGTTTGGATGTGGACGCATGATGCAAATCTTGTGGGCAGTTGTGGTGTTCCCGGGAAAAGATTCTACAAGCTCGGCTCGAGCCTGGATAGGCTGGCTCGACTGCTAATAAGAAGCAAGTCCCGTTGTGGCCACTTTTCCTTGGCCAGAACAAAGAGCGTTGCGCCATTTCTGGCCCTCGATCTTTCTGGCCAAAGGAGGACACGACGGCGACGAGAACGCGCCTCGAAACGGGCGCATGATTGGCCACTGCCGTCATCCTCTGACGAGACGACTAACACACACACACACACACACACACACACATACACAGACACTTGTTTGATGGCCGTTCTTTTGAACGGTGTCCAGCAAGAAGTGAGACATTTCGCAAGCTTGATTTTGTGTGCCTCGATCAAAGCTTGTGTTGGTTTGGTTGGTCTAAAGCTGAAGAGATTTCGGCCAAATGAAAATGCAAAGAGAAGAAATTCAAGTTCGACTCGAAGATTTGCTTCAAAGTTGGCGGGCGGCAGTTGAACAGGCGCGAACCGCTAAACATTGAACTTGAAATGAGTCTTGAGCGACGAGATAGCGGGTCAGTCGGGAGGAGCTCTTGTGGTCAGCGGGCACAACTTGCCGCCACTCACTCGGCGTTGTTCATTATGCAACTCACTCACACACACAGCCGGGCGAGATTTTCTAGCTTCTAGACGCCAGAAGATCTCGCCTGGACCTGCCACTGCCTCCGCCAATTGGCTGATAAGCTTGCTCGCTCTGACGACGAGCAATAAAGATAACTCGAGACTTGGAGAGTGTCTGACTTGCATTTGCGACCGGCGCTGTGCAACTGTATTGCATAAGTGCAGCTCAAGTTTAAAATAAGACACCTATTCGGAGTGTCAGTTGGCCGCTCGCTGGCGTTCATCGTCGTCGTTCTCACACTTGAACATTGCCTATCGATCGCCTTCGACGAGATTCGAACTGGTCGTGTGACTCGCTTGTGTTCTTTTTCCTCGACATGCTATTAAATGAGTCAAAAACGAGTGAAAAAAACGAGAATACGAGAACGCATTTTCGATTTGGCGACTTGAGCTCAAAAGTTTCAGCAAAGTTTCAAGTTTTAACTCGAAAGTGACGCGAGAGATACGACACACCGACTAACCAAAAATAGTGGCACAAACTGGGAATAGGCGAGCAAGTTTGTTAGGGCCAAGCGCGGCCATTTTGGGTTCATTTGTTTGTTTTCTTGGTTTCTTTGTACATCTATTTCAAGTGTGTTTTCTTCTCTCAAATTGTTGCTCACTCAAATTTCGTTCAACAAAAACCTCAACCAATGGATTGTCTTTGGTGTTGGCCTTCTTTGGTGTTGGCATACAAATTCAATGAGCGCCAACTAATCCGTTTGTGAGTCGAACCGACTCGGCGCTGCCAGTGCCACCTGTTTGTTGCTGGCCATCGGCAGCCTGAGGTCGCACCTCTGCCTCACTGCTCTCGCCTAAATTGTTGGCGCTCCCATTTGGCATATAGAATTTAGACTGAGAACACTCGACATTGTACCACCAATCACAAGTCAACAGCTCTTGCGAGAACAGCGTCCCGTTTGGGCACAGGAAAGTGTGCCGGCCGCCTCGGCCTCTATGGCACGAGTGGTAAGCTTGACAGTCACTTTCAACGTCCGCATAAAAGCCGGTCTGTTCGTAGTTGCGACAATCAAACGAGGTCTTGGGCACCTGCCAATGGACTGGATAGTCGACGCCAGGTCGGCCAGGCAAACTGTCCTGTTGCTGCTGGCTGTTGGTGTTCCTCCTGTTGGTAGACGAGGGCGTTGCAACTAAATCCAAGCCACCGACGCCATTTGGCATTGCCGTTTGGTCGGCTTGGTCCCGTTGGCCGCGTTGTTTGTTGTAGTCGTAATCTTGAATTAGCGAATAGTCCAAATTGGTATCGGGCCGCCACTTGCCACTGTCGTAATCGTGCGGATTGTTGCTGCTCGTCTTGATGACAATCAACTGGTTATTGACGGCCGGTGGCTGTTTGCTTGCCTGTTTATACGAGTTGCTTGTGACGCTAGTCGTCGGCGAAGGTCGCGTTCGTTTATTGTCCGGCAACTTGTTGCGTTCAGATTGTTCCTTGATCACCAAATTCACAAGTTGATCGTCGTCATCGTCCTTGTCGCCACTTGATCCAATTTCAGCACGAGCCTTCACATTCCGCAAATCGGCCTGGCCACTGGTAGGTCTCTGGCTGGTGGTGGTGGTCGGTGTGGCCGCAACCGTTGTTGTTGTTGTTGCTGCCGCTGTTGTTGTTGTTGTTGGTGACAATGTAGTTGTGCTCGTACTTGTGGTTGCAAAAGTGGTTGTTGATGTCGCCGGCCTTGATTCAGAACTGGAGCTGGTCTGCGATGTTGTTGGCAAGCTTTGGCGCCTCTCAAGTTGCTGGCTTGCTGGCGAGGAGCTCGCAATCAGAGTCATTGTGAGCTCTTTAGTCGCCTTGAGATCGTCCTCTTTGTCTTCCTCGTCCATGATTTTGCTTACGAGATCGCTGCTCTCCAACAATCGAGTTGAGTTCGGCCCGACCGAGGTAGTTGAATCCGTGTCTTGCTCGTGCTCGTTGGCTGGTTGCTCTAAAGCGGCCACTCTGGAACCAGCATAACCATAATCGTTCACTTGCAATTGCGAGCTAGATACGGACGTCGAACTAGGCGACTTTGCCGTTGTTGTTGTGGTTGTTGATGTTGTTGTCGTTGTTGTTGTAGTTGAGGGATTCAATCTGGCCAACGAGACTCCACGTTGTTCGCTCATCACCAACGCCGAGCGACGGCCAGGAGACACCAAAGCGTCCAACGGCTTGGGTGTTTGCCGCCGATACGTGCTAGTAGTGTCCACTTGCGGTGCAATACGACCAAGCGAAGACAAACGACTGAGCTGCGACGACATTGAGTATCTGGTCAAAATACTTGCTTCCTCTTCGTCGGCGCCGTTGTTTACTGGCGAGAATGTTCCACCCGAATGGTGTTGTTTTCTACGACGGTGCCAATCGCCAGTGGGCTCGCCAAACACTTGCTTGTGTTGGCCTGACGACGTCGATGACAGACGCCTGGCTGAGGCTGTTCGTGAGTTGTCCAACTTGACTAACGGTTTTGGATGTGGCCTTGCAGTTGATGGGCTAACTACATGAGCTGGTGCTGTTCTGACATCGGGTTCCACGAGAAACTTGTTATTCTTGCGGCCAATCTCATGAGACAACAAAGTGGACACAAACGTCGGTTTGCTCGTCGTCGAATATCGAGTTCTAGTTGACTCGATATTGACAACCAACGAGGGCTCCTTGTTGCCAGGTAGCGGCGTTGTTGTTTGTCTCTGTAGAAAATTGAGACGCTCGCTTTGAAGCTCACTAATTGTAATCGAACTAGATGACGAACGATGCTGCTGCTGAGTTGCGGCTCGATCCGGCTGCTTGGTGGTCGAGCTTTGACTCTGATGCTCTCTGATGATCGCCTTTGTTGGCTTAACACTTTGAGACACAGTCTGGACCTTAGCAGTGGTCGTCTGATATCGTGGCCTCTCCGATGTTGTTGTTGTTGTGGTTGTTGTTGTTGTTGTTGTCGGCGGTGGTTTCTGTGTCGTTGTTGTGGTAGTTGTTGTGGATGTGCTGGTTGCTGATGCTGATGCTTTGGGTCGCTCGGTGAACGCATCGTTGTTCAAACCGGAACCAGTTGGCTGGTTTGTTCCACCGCTTATTTGATCAGGCTGAGGCCTGTCGTTGTCACTCGAGTCCAAATTCATGTAGTCCAACTCGACTTCACCGTTGTCATTGACCAGCATCAACGACGAATTGGCAAAGTTAGCTCCGTCCGACATTGCATCCGAGTCGTCCACTGTTCGATGCTCAGCAGGCAGCCGGGTGTCACTTAGGCCACTCGTTTGGTTGCCGTTGTTGTTGTTGTCTTGTTGTCCAGCTGTGATATTGACAAAATCTGACTGGTCCAGCTCGAGCGGCCCAGTGTCCTCGGGTACAAACACAAACTCGTTGACCACTCTTGTCGGTTCGCTCGTGTTGCCGTTGTTGTCATCGCGTGATGAGTTTGCCGACTTGCTTGGCCATCTCTCGAACACGGGCACCTTTGCCACCACCAGCCTTGTTACGCAACCTTCGCCATTGCCTTGGCTCGAACATTTAGCAGATTGAGCCCGAGTTGTTGCTTGGTTGTTTTGGCCCAAATTTGAGTTGGATTCAGTCGACAACGATGACAAGCTCAATCGTCCGCCATAAGCAGATTCGCGTTCTGCAGTTCGTGATTCTCGCTCTGAACTGCCAGCTTGTTCGTCTCGATCGCGTCTCGGCGATAAAGTGGTTGACGAGACAGTTGTTGTTTTTGTTGAAGTTGTGGTTGGTAGTGGCGTTGCAGCTGTTGTAGTTGTTGTGGTTGTCGTTGGACTAGTAGAAGTTTGCTGTGCTGTGCTGCTACCTGTTGTGGTACTGCTTACACTTGTTGACCTTTCCGGTTGTTCCGTTGATGGAGAAGAGTTGTTGTTTGGCTCGGAAGCTTGTTGCATGGCGCCGGTTGTGCTCAAGTTTAGTGGGTCTGCGCTAGTTGTTGCGGATGGTGGCGAGCTTGTAGATGTAGTTGTCGTCGTCATCGGTGTTGTTGTTGTTGTTGCAGCAGTTGATTGTGTGTAAATCATAACCATCGTGGATGAGCTGGTTGCATTAAGCTCAGGTGATGCAGTTGGTGTTGAGGTGGTACTGGTCATGATTGAGTTCGACTCCGATTCGGAACTTCGATTTGTTGTTGTTGTTGTTGTTGTTGTTGGTGGTGGTGGTGGTGGTGGTGGTGTTGTTGGTAGTGGTGGCGGTGATGTATTTGAAGCAGTGCTAGTGCTGCTAGTGGAAGTCGTTGAGCTTGGTTCCATCGTGGTGGTTGTCTCATTGGCAATCGTTTGATTGTTGTTGTTTGAAGGAATAGCCAGCAGATCGTCTGGTTGCTGTTGATTGATTTGGCTTGACTCGGCGCCTCCAGTGAACAAGGAACCTGATGGCCAAGCCTGTCCAGAGCTGTCGGAGCTCGACGAGGAATCAAGAATTAGAGTGCTATCACGATGATTCGACGAGTGTTGTTGTTCGTCAGCGCCAACTTGTTGATCCAAATCGTCGCCCATCGAAGATTCATAACTTGAATCGGCGGCGCCCAAAAGGAGCGACTCAGACGACGGGTATTGATGGTTGGCCTGTTCGAGGTTGGCTAGCTGAAGGCTTGCGAGAGCCCCATTTCTTCTAATTTGAGTGTTGTCGCTTGATGAAACAAAGCTTGTCTTAAAGGGAAAACTCCGGCTTGACGTGAGAAAGGCCGCATTGGCAACGGGCCAGCTCGAAATGAGTGTCACGGCGACAATTTCGACAAGAGTTGTTAATGTTAACAGGTGGTTTAGGTGACGACGAGCTGAGTCTACCAGCCGACGTCTGTTCATGTGTGTTGGATAACGGTACTTCTGGTGCCTCATTTGGTTAGTGATATTAACTAGTCTTGTGCTGTTGCTGGTTGATGTTGTTATTGTTGTTGTTGCGGATGTTGTTCTGATTCTAGCTTCGAGACGGTTATCGAGTTCACCACCATAATCTCGAGGCGATGTTTGAAATCGCATCGTCGTTGATAGATTTTCGTTATCTGATGAGCTCTCGTGGTCCATATCGCAGTTGCTGGCGCAAATCGTGTTGAGTGGCATCGTTTGATAATATTTAAATGTTTAAACCTAATCTCTCAATCTCACTCTTCTGGAGGAAACTCTTTTTTCTTAAAGTTTAATTTCAAAGTTGGCCAATCAGCGAGCGAGTGAGCCAAAATCAAAACTAATCACCAACAAGTTGTGTGTGTGTGTGTGTGTGTTCTATTCTATCTCTGTTCTAAACTCCTATTGATTACGCAATCACCAAACTCAACGCTCAAATATTGAATCTCTGTCGCTGCCGAATTTGCCTTCAACTAATTCAACTGAATCGTGTCGTTCTTCTCTGTTGCTCATTCTGGCCGAATCAATTTGTTAGCTGCACGCACCGTTATTGGGAACAAAAGAGACCTGCTCAAAGGCGGTTGCTTCTGCTGGCCGCCTTTGATGACTAGCGCTGGCAAGCTCACAAGCTAGTCCAAGCTCGGCGGTTGCGCGCGTTTGCCTGGCCGCTTTTTAATGGCTTCACTGTGTGTGTGTGTGTGTTGGGCCGAAGAGAGTATTTGGCTGATCAGAGAAGATCTCAAATGATGCCTCTCTCGGATCTGGGACGAGCTATCTCACTAGTGGCTAACGTGTGGCGGCTGTTGAGGATGCAGGATAGTTCAGTTGGGCACTGTAAAGCAAGACGAGCGCTCAATGAACACTGGCTCTCGGAAACAAGCTCAAACTGAATACTTTCAATCGGCTTCCAACGGTCAAATCTCGAACGTGCAACATCTCATTTGGTGATTAATTTGCAATGTCCGAACAGTTTGAAACCGGTGCTCATCTATTATTTGAGCGTGGAAATGAATCTGGCCAGGCTAGCTAACTGGACAACGGCACCACACTTGACACGAGCTCACACATACACACAAACATCGATATCATCCACCGCTTTGCGCGTTTTCCATTTCTCACGGTCTATATCTCGTTTGCTCTCACACGAGTCCTTCAAAGCTCAGTTCAACGATGAGTCAAATCGACGATGATCTTGATCGTGGCTGGTCAAAGAATCAACAAGAGAACCTCTTTGCATTGCAGCACATTGAGCTCGATCTGGAACCAGAAGCGCGCCGGCTTGATCGGCCGGACATGCGCGAGCACGCAATTGCTCGCCGCCGACCCCCCTTCACTTGGTGCTCGTAATACCGTCCCCCGCGTATGCCGCAGCCATCTCAATCAGCTCTTTACCCTGCCCTCTTCTATCTGCCTCCCACCCCCCGTGACACCTGTTGCGTGCCGCTAGCTCATCTTTCAACACCACCCTCGCTTGCGCTTGCCTGTTAAGAGCTTCAGGTTCCAGATCGGATCGGCAAGTTTGCTGGTGTCGCTGCAACTCTATCATTTGTGGTTTGGATCGTTGGCGTGCACGGAAGTTCTCGTTCCGCCATCATTGGCCAGCAACAATTGGCGCTTGCAGACAGCCAAAAGTTTTTTTGTTTGTGTGTGGCAAAGACACGACCGATGACGACACAACAAGCACGCACACAATCGCCTCTTGCCTTGGTTGATTAAAGCAATTCATCTGGATCTAGCCAGATGGATTGCCACTGTTCGTTGCTTCTTGGTTAAGGGCATGCTGACCGCACAAACTAACATCGCGCTCGACTGTCATCAGTGGCATTGAAGGCCGTGGTTGCCGACTCGAGAGGGACTATCGACTTGGTTCGTTGCAAGCACAAAAACGCTCGTCTGCAAATCTGATCAGAGACTTTAAGTCCAGAGGAACGCGCAGTTTCTCGTTTGGTAGTTTTTCGTAACAAAAGACAGCTCCTTTTATTTGAAATCAACTCAAACGATATCAAGCCGCCTTTGTCCAGTTTGTGGAATTAGCTTGCCAAAGTTTGTTTGCCTAGATCAATATGGCGCAGCGCAATCTCATCAAGCGCGGGCAAGATCTTCACGCGCGTTCATTAGCGCGCTCACGTCTGACCAGATCAACTGGTGGTCATTCTGGCACCATTAGTTTGCAAGTGTGTTTGCCAAGTAGTTTATCAGTTTGACGGGGCAGAGATTAGTGCAAATCCCTCTTTTTTAAGAGAGAGAGAGGGAAAGAGTGAGGCCACCGTTAGCAAGTTTCCAGATAGATTCCAAGAAGCCAAGAATGGCGCGCCACAATTTCTAGATCGTATAAGACGGTTCTATAGCTTAATAAGACGCTCATTCAAGACAGAATGGAGCAATAAAAAACCGAGACATTTAACAGCCCGAGTCTGTTGCTTCTCTTTCTCGCCGTTTGTTAGCTTGCACTTGCTTCTCTTTCCATCCCGGAACGGCTTGCTTATATCGGCCAATTTCGTCTCAGAACTGCCTAGACGAGTTTACTTAATCTGCGAACGAGTTGGGGCAATAATTCATCGCACTTGCTGTTGCTCGTCGAGCACACTTTGATTACGCTTTGTATTCATCATGATTGGCCCAAGCTTGGCCTGGTTCTGGAACAAAGCTCGATGAGCTTTATCAAGCTCAAA
The DNA here is from genome assembly GCA_950022295.1 of Bromus sterilis. Lineage (NCBI taxonomy): Eukaryota > Viridiplantae > Streptophyta > Magnoliopsida > Poales > Poaceae > Bromus > Bromus sterilis. The sequence continues at coordinate 272,747,942 of OX465601.1, forward strand.
AACTTGCTTACCAGACATTGCTTGTTGCGCCGCCCATTGTCTTCAGCACAGATCGGACGTAGTTTCAATTAAACTACAACCGACAGAACCAACGAGCAATCATTCGT
>OX465601.1:272813414-272836255 GCA_950022295.1 Bromus sterilis
GTCTGGCCAGCGGTGGTTCGAATTGTTCCTTTATTGGTGTTGCAGCTCGCCACTCAAGTTGAGCTGCCCATTTGCAACTGCGACATTGCGATCGGCTGCCAACAAACCGGCCGGCCAACATCAGGCAACCAATCCAAGCCACAGCGAACAATGGCCGAGCCGAGCCGTTGTCGGCCGTTATTTCGCTTATTGTTTGATGTGCTCGTGTTCGTGTTTGTGTGGCCTGTCTTCAAGTGGCCAGCAGATTGGTTGGGATTTCCCGGCACCCGCCGCCAAAGTACTCCTTGGCTAGACACATGAACGGAAACGCTCGAGCGGCGCCCCTTTGTGTGCCTCCAGACGGCGGGCCTCTTTCTCGTCTCGTCTCACAAACACTTTCGCCAAATGGGCCGCCGGTGCATCCATCGTTCGTTGGCCGTCACACAATAGCCAACCCTTTTCGTGTGACAACGGGACACGCCGACGAGAGTGCCAATCTCGTGCTTCCAAGTTAGGGACGGGGGGGCCAATTTGCTTCTCTCGAGGCTGGCTAGTCGACTTTTGTGGCAAATTTGCCCCACCGGTGACGTTTGATTCTGACGTTGGCAACCGGCGCGGTTACATCACTCGACTTGCGAGTGATTAATGGGCTCTGTGTACTGTTTCAAGATGAAGTCTCTCGGCGACCGTCAAGCGGATGGGCGCCGCCGCTGCCGTCGCCGTTAACAAGCCAACGCAAATTAACTCACTCAGCTGACACTAACTCTCGCTTATCAATCCTTGACATGACCATCATTATAATAATAATAATAATAATAATCATCATCATCATCATCATCGCCAATCTCGCTCGATTCGTCATGGCCGCCGACCGACCGAACGACATCATCACAAAACAGGAGCTCTCATGTGCGATATTTGGCTTGCAATCGATTACCTGAACTCGAACGCGGCCGTTCTCAATATGCTAATCATCTCGTTTGATAGATATTTTTCCGTAACCAGACCACTGACCTACCGAGCCAAGCGAACAACCAAGCACGCCATTCTCATGATCTCATTTGCTTGGATCCTCTCGTTGACCATTTGGACTCCGGCCATGTAAGTAGTAGGCGCCTGTTCAGCGGCTGAATTTGCCGCCACTGACAGCATATAACTGAGAATGAGTGTCTGTCTGTCTGTCTGTCTGTGTGTGTGCGTTTGTGTACTCAAGTCGGTTATCTTTATTCTGAACAAACACACACACACTAAAACTATGCCAACTATCGCATATGAAACCACTCTAACTAACGAGCTTGATTCGTTGAATTCAACAAAACTTGCATCTTTCCACCGAACTCGCCTCAAACCCGTACCATCTCAACATCGACCAGTTTCACGTATCCCTACTACAAGGGCCGGACTGTCCAGGGCACGGACAAGTGCGAGATTGAGTTCGTCAAAGCGAACACCTATTTGACTTTCGTCACAGCCATTCTGGCCTTCTACATTCCGGTTGCCATTATGATCTATCTGTATTGGCGCATATGGCTCGAGACCAAGAAGCGCTACCGCGACCTGACTACTTTGTTTCTGGTTTCGGGCGTGGGCGCCGCGGCGCCGAGCAGGCCGACGCGACCACCGCCGAGCTCCCTGACGTCGGGTGGCGCCAACGCCGTCGTGGCCGCATCGAACACGACGACCGGTCTCCATGCAGCGCCTGGCAAGGGTCTTGCCAGAAGTCTTGGTGCACGATTTGTGGGCGTTTCGTGTCACGAGCAACAAAAGTGCGCAGCCAGCCCGAGTGTGCTAGCCGGCAGCGAAAGAGTCCCTCAACGTCCAACCCTGACGACTGTCGACAAGAGTCGCCTGCTGGCGACAAACCCATGCAGCAACAGAAGCAGCAGCAGCAGCAGCAGCAACGGCAACAGCGCCAGGTTCCGTCAGTGATACCGTCCGAGAGCAATGGCCAAAGGCAAGCAACTAGGCCAACTTCAAAGCCAGAGGTTGGCCAGAGTTGCACGATAAGCAGTCGCTTGAGCATCCGAATCAACACGATCAACAAGTCAAGTGCGTGATGGCGTCTAACAAGATGAAAGGCGCTGCCAAATTGGCGCCCTCAAACAGTGCATTGGTGGTGTCAGATTGCAAACTTTGTAAGCAAGAGCTAGCTTGTGGCAGCGGCACAACAAGCAAACGAATCAAGAGTTGTCGAACGAACTGTTGTTATTGTTGCTCGACTGGCAACAACACCAACCAAACTGGCTTGACAACAACGACGACAGCCGCTCACGCAAAAGAGTCGAGTCTCATCGAAGAATTGTTGCTACTGTCCAAGTGCACCATGTTCGTCGTGTTGCAATCTTTCCAAGAGCCGAACAAGTGCCCCCCGAGCAAGCTGCACAATCGACAGTTGGTGGTCAATCGAGCACAGCGAACGAATTAGATGAGTCGACCACTGGCGGCGATGGCGGCAACAACAACAATCCGAAGTGCACAAAAGCGGCAGCAAAACGTCGCTATATCAGATGATTGCCGATGCCGCTGGCTCTTCGCATCAGCGCTCAAAAATCCACCCAAAAAATGTCCGAGACGAACAGCAAGCGTCGGGTCGAGGGCGAAAGACTCATCTAGATGATGATGATGACGACAAAGATAACGACAAACGGCAAAGCGATACCGTCTCGCCCGCCGATGAGTGCAAAGATGACAAATGTGGCAGCGTTACCGAAGAGCGAGAAACGCCTCAAAAGCGCGAGTGCTTGCTTGTTGATGTTGCGACGTCCCCAATCAATTTCGCATCCGCTGGTCGGGAACCAGATAAAAGACACTGAAAATAGTGCAAATAAACTGGACCTGCAAGCCAACTCGAGCACCATACCACCTGTATCACCTATAAGCCCGGAGCCAGAGGACTTTGAGACGCGCATCGTGAGTCATTGGGACAAGTTTACATTTGAAACCAACGATCCCAAGCTAGTTGGACCAACTTCTGCCTCTGTGCCAGGCCAGTGCAATTCCGCGCAAAGCTCGAGACAGCGTTGTTGCAAGTCTTCGTCGCACGCTCACCACCATCACGGGCACGCAACAGACAGCAGGTGGTTGCTGGCTCAACGCCCAACCAAAGCCACCACCATCATCACCACCACCATCATCATCATCATCCTAGTCATCATCACGGGCATGCCAGTAAGACAGCAAGCGGCGCTAGTGGCCATCCGGTGAGACAATCGAATTGCTGCTGTGCTGACATGATTTCGGCACATGATGCCGAATGTCGATTGTGCCGGCCGTTGGGCCGACCTGAACAACACAACCTAACGCATAATTTGCACCAGCACAGTTCCTATCCACAGTCTCATCATCACGCGCACCCACATCATCACCATCACCACCATCACAACCATCACAACCACCAGAAACACAATCATAATCACCATCTCGGCCACGGCAGGACGGACTGCAAGAAGTGCTTGCACCATAGAGTGGCAAACCAAGAAGCAGCCAACAAATGAGAACAGCCAAAACGAGTTGTACAAGCAAAACATACGACAGGAGCAAACGTCTGGCTTGATCAATGGCACCAACTTGGCCAAGAGTCCCTCGAACGGGGCCGCACAAGATCAGGGCGGAAGTTTGCCCATACTGAATGCCCTCCAACAGCCTTCTCAGCAGCAGCATCATCAATCGAGCGGCAGCCAGTTGGTTCAAAATCGCCAGGTCAAGAATGGCAAAAAGTACAGTCAAAAGTTAACATTCAGCGACATTCTAATGGAACGCTCAAATTCTTGCGTAACTATCGAGAGCGAACACCAGACTGCCGGTGGTGGCAAATTGAAAGCGAGCGGCAACAATGGCGGCACGGTTGGCAGCAAATCAACAAACAACAAACGACTTCGAACAAGCTCCAAGGATGACATCCAGGACATTGTCAAGCGCAACGCAGACCGTTTACGAAGTGCATTCGATGACGACATCGATGATGATGATGGCCAGCAGCCTAGCCATGGCTGTTCAAGACAACAACCGGCCGCACAGACTGAGACACGCCGAAGCTGGCTCAAGTGTTTTGTGTTCGACATGTTTCGTGTACGAAATCGCCCAGTTAGATACAAAACAGACTATCGATGTTATGGCCCCGACGATGCAATCCAACAGGAGACTCCAGTGAGACGCTCACGATGGATCAACTCGATATGTTGTTCTCAGAGTGGTGGTCAAGCCAACGAAATTATGCCTAAACGCTCGCCATCGCCGATAACCAGCGACGAACCAAATTCGTATCGTGGGGACCAGCAAACAAATTCGGTTGCTGCAAATTCGTTGTCTACCTCACACCATCAGCACCAACAAAACCACCAAAAGAGCGGTGGTGTGTCGTCGCAACATTCCTCTACATCGTCCACCAAAGCTCAACAACAATGCCATCACTATCACCCGATCCAGCCCAAAAGCGAACGGAAAGCTGCCAAAACCCTCTCGACCTTGTTGCTCGTGTTCATTGTAACCTGGTTGCCCTACAACGTGCTTGTGCTTATCAAAACTCTATCGGGTGGCGAAGATCAAGTACCCGAAAAGATCTGGAACTTTTCCTACTATTTGTGTTACATCAATTCAACCATCAATCCGCTTTGTTATGCACTTTGTAATGCACAGTTTCGTAGAACCTACATGAGAATACTCAAATGCAAACTGTCTAATGAGCACAATTCAACCAGACGCCTTGTGCCAATTCAATCCTCGTCCACGTGGAACAAGGACCTGAGGCTTAACTCGACATCGGCAGCCGATTGCAGCACCAATAGCACAATGTCGCACCAACACCAGCAACAACAACAGCAATATAACAATTTGCAGCCACATTTACAACAGATGGCTAGAACCGCCGAGGGTCAACGGCACAAAGTCGGCACGGGTCAGGAACGTCATAAGAATAAGATTCCATCTTCCAGCGACTCGTCAGCTGACAATCACCGGTTAGGATAGTTCAACAATTGATTGGCAGTTGCATTTAGTGTGCGCCAAATGGGTGCAAGTAGAATGGCTCCTGACCATACACCGTCATTGAAAACAAATTCCAATATCATATTCGGGTGGGGGAGACCAGCGTCAAAACAATGACAAAGTTCCCGGCAGAAATAATAAAAATTCCACATCATTACAATATATACCCTGGAATGGAAAGACCCACAAGCGAGAAGAGCTGTGTTTGTGTGTGTGTGTGTGTGTGTGTGTGTGTGTGTGTGTGTGTGTGTGTGTGTGTGTGTGTGTGTGTGTGTGTGTGATATTTTATTTTTGTCAGCTTGTGAGTTGTCCTTCAAAGTAATCGTCCAGCGATTATTCCAGGTCGACTTCTTCGGAGCATCCTTATGAAAAAAACCGCTCTAGAGCTTGGCCGATTTTTTTAGATCACAGACGGTTGATTGTTTTTGTTCGTTGCTGGGCTAATACTAATTTTGATTGATTTGCAGATAGATTCTTCCTAGGCAAGGAGGGCGACTCTTGGGCGGTGCTCTCTTTGGTTAGAATTTGCTGTTGTGGAAGTTTTGAAATTGATTGTGGTTGAGCGACAATGTGCTTGTCATGAGCAAATATCCTTGGCGGAAGAGGTGGAGCCATTTGTTGTGCTGAAGCTACCGAGGCATTGGTATTGTTTGCCAAGCGGCGACTATTCAAAGTCAACGACTTGCTCAAGTCGGATGACAACCTACTAGAATCATAAGTTAATCTACGTGCAGCCCTATTTCGAAGCTCGTTAGACTCAAGCTGACATGAGCTATTGTTGCCTCGATATAAAGTGGCATTCATTTCTTTTGATGGAGTTATAGACATCCTAGCCCGGTGGTTTGATGACATGTTACCGAGAATGGTCAGAGTAGATAGGGAACTAGACCCGGAATTGAGATTATGTAAGGGACTACTCAATTCACTCCTCGACCCGCTAGTCTTAGTTAGTTTCGTATGATTCACTAACGAAGGAACCACCGGATTGGTTTCACTCGGGTGAGAATAAATCTGATCATCATTATCCATTAAACATACATTTCCATTAGTGTCATGACGTTGTAAACTATTTCTCATATTGCCATCTATTTCATCCAAACCGTTTGAACGGGACGAAGATGTTGATTCGGCTTGTACCTGTGGCTCATTACCATTAGTAATTGTTGATACTTTGTCGGCATTTCGTGACGCCACATGTTGGAAAAGGGTCTCGTAATTGTTCTCAACTTGAGTTGTTTCCTCAATAAAAGATCTTCGCAGTGTGTCTAATCGCTCAACAAGTCTAAGATGCAATGGCATGACTTCAGGTGGAGCTAATTTTGAGTGCAACCCTAATCCAGTTTCTAATAAGGTAAATTGTTGCTTGATAAGATTGCGTAATTTGACCAATGATTCATTGTCTACAGACGTCTGTTCGCCTTCTTCTTGAGTTGAACGCTTAAAAAACGCATTGATTATCACTGCTGGCCCTCCATTGACCGCTGCTTCGAGTACACCTTGCAATCTCATTGTGAGTGGACTCAATTGTTTGCTAGGCTCCTTTGTATAACTTAAAATTAATTTGCTCAATTCAACATTCATAGCGGAAATTGTTTCAATTGCATTGCTTACTGGACTGATCTCAATGTACTCGCGAGATACAACCTCACTCCACGGCAATATGTCTGGCAACTGTTTTTTCAGCTTCAAGATACATCGCCCCACCCAAAGGTTCCTCATATTCATTTCGCCAGACTTATCCTTTGCTTCACCTTTGACAATTGGAAGATCATACGAGAATGTGTCTAAACGGTTGTTCAAGTAATACTGTATGATTTTATCGTTGATAACACGACCTAATTTGAAGGTATCTTGAAGAAATGGCACGGGTTTGACATTTGAAATAACTAGATACTGACCAGAAATATTGCAACTTTTTGCGGTCTTATCGCCAACACGAGACTTCCTCTCCTTGACATTCAATACTTGAGCCCCAGGAAATTCAGATGTGATTCTTTGAATGAACGCCGCCAATCGTTCGTACTCACCCCCACGATATATAAGCTCTTTTCCACTCACAAATTCAGGGTGGTCGGATCCCAAGAACTCAACACGGAAATATTCACTTTCTGGTCGATGTTCAGTGAGAATGTTGTCGAGCAATTGTGCTAATCTTTTCAAAGTGGCAGACACTTTCTCATAATCAACCAGGAAATTTTCATAGAAAGAAGCCAATTCTTTGCACAAACTGATTGACTCTTCCCAACATTTGCCAAGATCAAAATAATGGATTATTCGATGATACAAGACCTCCTTTCGTCTCCATTCTTGTTCTTCAGGTCGGAATCCTTCAAGTGCACACAGATTTCTATTACACCACCTCAATTCATCGGCATACAATTTCAATGTAAATGCTGCCTCGGTGTGATAACCTGCGTCCAAATGAATATCGCACAATTTGAACAAGTATTTCAAATAAATATCAATCCTTTCCTGCTCTTTGTAGAAACCCAACAGGTCGACAAGACAGATCATTTGCTTGCTTCTTCCATCATAAACTTCCAGAGATTTCCGATAGTTGATCAAGAGATGCATGAGGCGTGTGAATGAATTGACTGATTTTATGCCGTTTGATTTCCATGATGGCACTCTAGCTTCAATCAAATCAGTGAGTATTGTTTCAAAATTCTTGATAAACTTGATATTGCCCCTGTCAAGATTCATGAACAGATCCAAATGATCGATAAGACATCGTTCGAATTGTCTGAGGCTTGATTTTGTTTGATCGTCTGCGTCCATCATATCGTAGAACACAGGTATCAGCATTCGTTGTAATTCATCATTTGGGAGTAAAGCTGCGTCTAGAAAAGATTGCAGTGAAGTTGGAATGAGTTCACAAATCTTCGCCTTTGATAGATTTTGCCAGAACTTGATTAGTTGTGCGCCAAATTTTAGTCTCAAGTCACCAAAAATATATAGAATTTGATCTTTTTTCCTTCCGGAGAACGCTTCCAATTGTAATGTAGGATGAGTTATGAAATCAACTATCAAGTGGACATAAGAATTTGGTTGCTGGTTAAATTCTATTTTCGATATCTCATCTATTGGATGCTCTAGTATTGCATGTGAAGTTAATTGCATGAGTGACCAGTCTCGATAATAAACAGCTCGTAATGATTTAAATAGTTCGCACAGGGCAAGATAGTCGATAGTCGAGTGACGTCTATCAACGAATTGCTCAAAGCTGAGTTTTCCCGTCAGCTTTAGAATTGTTAGCAAGCAGTTACAATATCGTTGTATGATTGGACGGTCATTGTTCAGATCACGCACTAATCGGTCAAGTAATCGTAAAAGAGGATCCATTAATTTGACGAATGGTTCCAATTCTTTGGCAACATTTAAAAGTGCTAAATCTAATTGATTTGCTTGAATCAAACCTGATTTAGAACAGATATTGATCTCACCAACAGACATCACCTTATGAATTTTGGAAACTTCACATTGTGGTTGATTTTTCAGCGTAAGGTGGTACAATCTGTAAATCGACGGCCAATGATTGTCATGAACTTTTACGATCAGGGTTTCTAATAAATCATAACATAGTTCGAGACGCTCCGAGTTTGCAATGTAAATCATCAAGTGTCTACAAAAGATTTCAGAGATTTGCATGCGAACGTCTTGATTTATCAACAGCGATGAATTAGCAACCCCTCGCATAAAGATTAATTTAGCCTTGGAAAGTTGTGGGGGCAAATGGAAGCCAACACTTCCTGCGAGTGATGTGACAACTTGTGAAAGTTCTTGTGGATCCATAACGCGCATCAATTGTTCCAATGCGCCCGGAAATGATTCCAAGAATGTCTCTTGGAGAGGGATTGCCTTTTTGTCGTCATTGGCTAGCATAGATTCAAATAGTTTAAATAAGTGCCTGAGGTCATTGAGGAAGTGCTCGTCGTTTTGTTCGCCAGTTGCTTTCGAGTAGAGTATTCTTGATTGCACAATGAATTGAAATACATATTTGATTGCTTTGAAACATCCTTGAATTGGTACATGCCATTCAACGTTAAATGAGTATTCTAAGCATTTCTTGACACAAGCCAGCAAGCCCTTGTAGACAAGTGTGGCTGAGAAGTGTGCTGATGCATAAGTATCCAATACAGGTCTAAAATGCTGATATTTCGGGTCATCAAGCAACAGAAATACGTGAACAAGTACTTTGAATATTAGAGCTGAGCAGTTATTTTCACTAGTGAGATAAAGTGTAAAAGTGTCGAAAAGAGTGTCGAGTATGTCTTGTAGAAATTTGACAATCTCCTCACCTCTAAGAACGAGTACTTTGTTCAATGTATCCTCAAAGTCTTGATTGTTTTCCTTGATCAATTCACGCCATTTTAACAATTTCAATAATGTGCTATTTTGAGTTAATTTTGTGCTAAGTAAGAACGTACTGACTGTGACCACCTCACGACTGCTATGACTAAAGTTTTGATTTAGATATTGCTTACTGCCAAAGCTCGAGTTATTGTTATTAAGACGAGCGAGTTTTGAACCAGGACCGTATGGCAAGCTAGCGTATTTCAACAGATTCATCGTGCCGTCTCCAAAAGATTGCAAATCACATTTGTATAAGTATAACTCGTGTGTATCGTCAGAGATAACTGTACCATCATCATCGCTCAAAGGTAAGAATGCAAAGCCTAGAAACTTTTTCTCTCTATCTTTGGTTGAACAATGTCTGAACTCTATCCGGATATGCGATTGGTCAAATTCAGCTAGAGGTACGTTGATCTTTATACCCTCGTTCCAGCGAGGTGTGTTGGAATGATAGAAGATGCATGAATTATAGCTTGATAATTTATCACAATTACTTGCAGGAATAATGCATGATTCAATAACCAATCCACTCCTTGCTATCAAACTAATGGAAGCTTCAATATTCTTTGAGATAGACTTGCCACCTTTCTCAAATTCAGCACTCTCCAAGGTTAGATAGAGATCATTCTTGAAGTCTCCTGGCATAACAATATCTGGGAAACCCCTTTTCTCAGTTAAACAGTAATCTTTAGACTCAAATGTCGTTAATCGTGGTATTGACTCCAAAGGGCCAGTCAGAAATCTCAAAGAAAGGTCTAACTTCACATTAGGTAGGTATTGGGTTGATTTAGCTTGATTCTTTCGCATGTACAAGTCGCTCAAGGAGGAAAAATCTAGTTCGTTCTGTGTGGCAAAGACTGTGGTGCTTATGTTAAACTCTTTGAATGTTCCATGGCATTTGCCTTGATTGCTTAATACTAAGAAGTTTGCTCCAAAAGGTCTTCGATAGCATGGTTGTAGATTGAACGTTCCAGATATTGTTGAGTGCCGGCTACGCGGCAATTCAGGACGAAATTTGGAGGATGATATATCGGTATACATACTCAAAGGCATGTTGGAGCTACTTGATTGTTTTACAAAAGATGCTTTTGATCCATCGGCGAGAATCATCTTACCGACGCGATAAATTTGTATCAAGATGGCAATTTCTCTACCCTTGATCTGTCCTATGTTGGAAAAGATAGTGTTAGGAACTCCACCGACAAGTTCATCATTTTTGAGTTTGATAAGAAACTTTTCAGTTATATGTATCACTTGATTCGAACTATTACTTGTCGAATCTATTTCAACGACAGAGAAATAGATCTCCAGGAGTTCATCCTGTGATAACAAAGTTAACTGGTGCTGCTGCAGGGTCAGTTGTAAATGATGTGAATTTTGATTATGATAGCATGATGATAAGTACTGAGCTTCAATTCCGGATTGAGAGGCAGAGTAATGTGACGAGCAAGTTGTGCTGGCAGTAGATTCTTGATATCCATTTGTTTGATTGTTGGCACAATTTGAAGAGTTAGTATCGTTGGCTGCTGCGTCCGCGTGAAGTTGATACAATTTGATGGGACTTAGTTTGATAGGATCAACAGGTTTAAAATCTTGGTCGCGCAAAACCAAATCAAGTCCAAGTAAACGATTGCCGAAGTCAATCTTGTTGACAATCGTAATTTTCAATTCGTTGATTAGTTGAGCACGATTGATTGATTCTTGTGAAACCGAACTAGACGTCGAAGGTTTGAGTAATTGTAAAATTTCATCTCGCAATTCTAGTAGCTCCAACAATAATGCGCCAATTCGTTCGAACAGATCAGATTGATTGTCTAGATATAGTGAGATCCAAATCTGGTGCCATTCACGAAGAGTTGATGTGACTTCGTTGACGACTGGATCATCTTTAATAGTTGTCATTACCATGATGATGTTAATGTTGTGAATGAGATCTTCGATAATGATAACATGGATAAGCCAGCGATTTGTTGAGCATTAGCATAACTAAAGACGAGTAGCTTCCTCTTTTTGTTGTGAAAGTCGTGATTTCTGGCGAAGAAAGGATCAAGAATATATGATTGGATATGAACAAAGTATTGGGTGCGATTGAAGTCGATTGAAGTATGGCAAGTATATAATGGTATTATGATAAGATATAGAAGTGCATGACAGGCATTTGTCGTTATGCCTTAAGAGTTGGTCGTTTATTGTTTGTGTTCTTATTCCCTTTCTCAGAGCGAACTTCTGAAGTTCGGCAATCGCCGCCACTGCTGCTGTTGCCGGCGCCATAATGTGAAGAAACGTAAAGCCGGCGCGTAAGTGTGTGTGCGTGTGTCAGTGTGTCTGTCTGTGTGGACATTTGGATCTTTAGCGGCTGTTGCTCTGTTTGGCAAAGCTGTTTAACAGTCGGCTACTTTGCTCTGATTTGAGTCTCTATGTTTCCTTATTGCCTCAATCTTGCAAATAAACTGATGCAAATTCACAGCCGATGGAATGTTCACCTGATGAAAGACCCGCTCCAAGGGATCGACAAAATCGCATTCACTATCTCGCCAATCATCAGTGTCCACTGCAATTCTTAGCAGGGATGAGATTTTTCTGATATAATCACAGCAGACCTCAATTAGTATATCTAGGCTAGCTCTACGCGCCATATGATATCCACAATCGAGAGTTATCATCCCTATAGATCGGTCCAAAAGCTTGTATACTGTTTCATCCTTTAAGCAGCACTCACGGCTGCTGGTCTCTGGGTTTGGTTCCATTTTGAGTGTGTCTGTTGTAGGCTGTGTTTGGCAGATAGAGATTTGCTTTGACTCCTGTGGCCACATCCTGTGAACGTGTCTATTACAACACTTTTTTTTCTACTAACAAGTCGTGCCGTCGTCACGCGACGGAGGGATACAGGGAGTGTGTTAGAGGGAAACGTTTCAGGGTCAAAGTTGCACGGTTCAAGTTCATGTGCCAATACCCGGTGGGTGTGTAAAATTTGGAAACTAAACGTTCGGGCAAGGCCAGAGTTTGAGTTTATTTTGAGAACATATTTGCTTCGAGCATGCCCGAAGATTTCCGATAATAATCTTGCAGCATTCGGGTACCCGCGCTCATTCGAATCGCGCGGCCGGAGGGAAGCCAAAAATTTATAAAAGCGCGTGAGAAACACCACTCTCTCTTATTTGATGACTTTCAAATTCAATAAACGTGTCTGACTTGGAATTATATTTGAATTATATAACTTACTGACGACAATCAATTAGCCCATCCAACCACTTATTATCTTAAAATTACGACAAATTTGGCGAGCGGAATTAGTCTTTTTTTGTATAGAAATGTTTCGATTTGGTTTGAATCGTGTTATTTATGTTAGCAATTTTGGAACTCGTTCACTAGTAACTAGCTCCACCGAGAGTGTTCAGCAATCTGGCCTCAAATCGGTTTTAGCTCAGAAGATCGTTGAGCATCAAAAGAAAGTCAAAGAGTTTCGCACCAGTCATGGAGACAAGAAGATTGGCGATGTTACCGTAGATCAAGTCTATGGTGGCATGCGAGGCATCAAGGCGCTCGTCACTGAAACTTCTTACTTGGACCCAGAGGAGGGCATTGCTTTCAGAGGTTACTCTATACCTCAAATAAGAAAATTACTACCCTCGGCTGAGAACGGCGAAGAGCCACTACCAGAGGGTCTATTATGGTTGTTATTAACTGGTGAGATTCCAACCAAGGAGCAAGTTCAGTCTGTATCACGCGAACTTGCCCAACATGCTGACTTATCCTCGCATGTTGTGACAATGCTAAACAATCTACCATCGAACACTCATCCAATGTCGCAATTTTCGGCAGCTATAACTGTTGCAAACACTGAATCTCTTTTTGCTAAAGCTTATGCCCAAGGCGTACCAAAATCAGTTTACTGGGAGTACGTCTATGAAGATTCTATTCGTCTTATTGCTAAACTACCAACTATTGCCGCGACAATCTACAAAAACTTATACCGTGATGGCTCGTCTATCGGGGCAATCAATTCGGATAAAGACTGGAGTGCAAATTTCACCTCAATGTTGGGTTACGACAAGAAAGAGTTCACCGAGTTGATGAGACTCTATCTCACTATTCACAGTGACCACGAAGGTGGTAATGTTAGTGCGCACGCCACTCACTTAGTCGGCAGTGCTCTCTCAGACCCGTATCTATCATTTGCTGCTGGAATGAACGGTCTTGCTGGACCACTACACGGCTTAGCCAACCAGGAGGTCTTGGTCTTCTTGAAGAAGTTGCAAAAAGAAATTGGTGCTAATTTTACAAAGGACCAACTCAAAGATTTCGTCTGGAAACAACTGAAATCTGGTCAAGTCGTTCCCGGCTATGGACATGCAGTTTTGAGAAAGACAGACCCACGTTACACAGCTCAACGTGAATTTGCACTTAAACACTTCCCAGATGATGCTCTCTTCAAGCTGGTTTCTTCATTGTACGAGGTTGTGCCACCAATCTTGCTCGAATTAGGAAAGGTCAAAAACCCATGGCCAAATGTGGACGCTCATTCTGGAGTTCTGTTAACTTATTACGGCATGACAGAGATGAACTTTTATACTGTTTTGTTTGGTGTTTCCCGTGCCCTAGGTGTCTGCTCCTCTTTAGTTTGGGACCGCGCTCTTGGTTTGCCCATTGAACGTCCCAAGTCAATGACGACTGAAGGATTGATGCAATTAGTGAAAGCTTGATTTAATCATTTATGTTCACTAATAAAAACCAATTTGTGCAATGACACCGAATTCAGTCCCGAGAATCCAAATAAATCACAATCTCCACCTACCAAAAAAAAAACTAACAAACAAACAAATCAACTTGCTTTGGGAGTATCAAACTTGAACCTGTCATACGATCTCCACGTTGGTCTGTAGACATGTCATACCGCTGCTGATTATTGCAAGTCCTATCTTTAATGGACAGGGTTGTCAGTTCAATGCATGAGATCAATATCTCATTGACTCAACTCTGACCTTGAGATTGGAGATGATAAAATAATGAGAGTCTGGTGGTGAAGGTACGAACAGTTTCTATTTTTTGCTCGAGGAGTCTAGACAAGTAGTATGACAATTGCCGATGTGTGTTTAGCTTATCAAGACTATAGAGGGCGCTATGTACCACTAAAAGCTGCACGCACAATGCAGATCGCGCAAAGACCGCCTCTGTTGTTAGGCGCTGATTTTTGTAAATAAATGTTTTCATTCGTTTGAGTATTGAGACATTCTTTTTATCATTCTTTTGGTTCATTTGAAGACCTCAATTTCCAAAAAAGAAGTAATAATTCCTTAGTTTCTCAAACTTACACTTAGAACACAAGAATATATATTCCAAGACGCGTAGCAAATTAGATTAATCCGAGCATGTCACAACGTGTAATTGTGTACGGCGGCAAGGGGGCGCTCGGCTCGGCCGCCGTATCGGCATTCAAGAAGCTCAAATGGGTAAGTTTCAGATAATCGAGATATAATTTTTAATGTGCAAATATCTAAACTCTTGTCAACTAATCTAATGCACGAAATTTATCCAACAAAAAGTGGGTTCTTGCTATAGATCTCGAAAGTAATGGACCTCACCCGGAAGCCGACAATAGAATACTCATTAAGAGTCAGAATGTAGGATCATTAGTAGACCAAGAGCGCCAAGTTTTACAAGAAGCTCAAGAAGCATTAGAAGGTGAGTTTGCCGAAAGGCTTATCAACATAATTTTGCAACTCTTTGATGAACAACAGTTCTAATCGATTTTTTACCCTATCTTATAATGACCACCATCTCCAGGCAACAAAGTCGATGCGATCATTTGTGTAGCCGGAGGTTGGGCTGGTGGCAATGCCTCCAGTGAGGATCTGGTCAAAAATACCGATTCGATGTTGAAACAAAGTGTTTGGCCATCGATTATATCAACACGGCTTGCCGGCTTACATTTAAGCGAGGATGGCTTAGTGGTTTTAACCGGTGCAAAGCCAGCACTAGAAGGAACACCAACCATGATCGGCTACGGACTTGCCAAGGCTGCAACCCATCAGCTTGTGAAGAGTATGGCTGCCGTGGGATCAGGTCTGCCATCAACCTCAGCCTCCCTCGCCATTCTACCAATCACACTTGATACACCAATGAATAGGAAATGGATGCCGAATGCGAATCACTCAGAATGGACACCGCTCGACTTTGTAACTAGTTTATTTGAGAAATGGATACGGAATCAGGAAAGGCCCAAATCAGGCTCTTTAGTAATCATAGATGGACAGGAAACAATAGTTGGCGATTAGAGACAACCATAGAATTGATTACGTGTGTTTGAAGTTACGGCTGCTGTTGCTGCTGATTTTGTTGTTGTTGTTGCTGCTGCTGTTGGGCCTCCCGCCTAGAGGCTTCTTGTAGTAGTTCGACATCCACTTCATCCTTCGGCAATCCCACATAACGGACCACAGAACCGCGAATGAAACAATTCTTGACACTCATTATGTATGGATGCTGTTTAACATCCGCTGTCCTGACATTTGTTAGCCTAATATTTAGAAATTGATCGACACTATGTAGAGTTCCAAGAATCACGAGATCATTTTTGAGTTCAACTGACACATCATTACCAACGAGGGTTTTGAAGAATGAGTAAAACAACATTGTAATGAATAAAGGAACTATTATACAGTCAGATTATCGATTTTCTCCCCATTGGCAATATCTGTTGGCAATGATTTCTAATGTGTTAATGCTGTAATTGATATTTAATTTGCTGGGCGTATAATGGAAGAAGTTTGGTAATAATCTCTGGCAATAGATTGGTTAGGTCAGGTTGTTTACGGTTTGACATGGATTTCGCAATTGATTGGGCCCACTAGCGGCGGGCTCACACATTTTGGATTGCCACATGGCAACGTGCCTCGAATCTGCGCGAACTCGTGCATTACATTTGGCGTAGGCCGAATCTTGCAATCTAGCATGCAATCCGACGTTAGACACGAAACAACCTTCCCTCATTTTGAATACTTTATTGTTCTTGTTCATTCATAAGCTTCGACGAAAGTACAGAAGGCATTTTCGCGACATACACCTAATCGCATATCAATGTCACTCCTCATTGGAAAGCAATTAGCGAGTCCTGATAGGCCGATGATTTTTGGGTTGAACATATAAAACTGCAGAGATATCTGAGTTGAATCCAGCTATTCATTACAACCCCAGAATGCAGTCAATGTCTAACATAATAGTTATCATCCAAGCTTCACAAAGACCTGAAAGAATCGAGCGATACGATTGAGACTCAATCGATATACTAGAATCATCTTTGAGAACATTAACCAGTTTGGAGCGTTGAGATCAATGCGACTGTAAACTAATCAAACCTAACATTTGTTGTTCGGAGATCGTGCGAGACAAATCAAGCTCTGTATTGATCTGTTTGGTAGTTATCACAACTCTGGATAAGTTGGTGTTGTTGTCTGTAATCAACTCAATTGCATTATTGCATATCACTCATACAACTTGCAGAGAGCATTGTGAACGGGTAACGCTACTGCTCCAGCCATCACTATGCCCAATGTGTCCGCAATCGTCACAGTGGACACGCCGAATTCGTGTCTACTAGGTGTGAGCTCCTTCTTCATTCGGTAGAATGTGTTGGCATAAGTGAAACCTCCCAACAGGCCCTCGTAAACAATGATTCCAATTACAATATAGAAGCTGGGAATATGGATGAGTTTACACACATGAGCTAAAAATAATAAAGCGTTGACTCCTTGAAGCAGAGACATGGTCCAAAGTTGTTTGATATGGACTAAATCTAATGATGAGCGTGATATCATCACACCTAACTGATATGTCACTTGAAACCATCTATATTGAGCTGCATGGTCGAGGAAAGTAACTTCCTCGTAGTAGATAAGCTCAAAGAGTCCTTGGTTGATAAAGTATTCTGCAAAATAGACAAGCAGAAGGGGCAAAAAGTACTTTGAAAGACTGAGCAGAAAGTGAACCTTGGCCCGGAAATCAAAACTCTCACCTTGAATGAGTTGATTCCGAGTTGATTGTTGTCGGATGTCTACTTTTTCGTTATCGCCGCCGCTTGTTGCACCGCCATAGTTTCGTACCTTTGACAAGTCCAATTGCTCCTGGGAGTTTTCAGTCGAGATAACACTCAAGTTGGTCTCAAAATCAGATCCACGACGATTCACGCTAACAATTGAGGCATCTTCGGTATGGTTGCAATTGTAATTTGAGTCAACGGGTTCAATCACAATAAAATATGCTAACAACATTGTGACAGGTACAATGAGCATCAGGATCATGATAGTCTTGATTGATATGATCATCCTAAGCAAAGCATAAGCGGCGGCACCGAATAGGCCAGCACCACCGGTTCCCATTGACCAACCACTTAGAGCGACATCGCCATAAAGGGGCGTATTTGAGAGGTAGGTAGACTCACCCAAGCCTGACGAGAACGAAGCACAAGCAACACCCGTGAATATAAGTACCTGGCTTGTAGAGAAGCCTGTTATCAAAAATGATGCAGCTGATAGCAAGGCAGTCGCGATGGCCTTGTTTGCAACAGGTAGCCCGACCAACAGAAAGGGGTAGAGTAATTTGACTGAAAGCGATGGGATTGTATCGGCCAACAGAATGGTTGACGTTGAATGCTCGTTACAATACTTTTGGCCCGCTAGCAGGGCAGCCGGCGGCGAGGTTGTTGTGTTGGTTGGAGGCACGGGAGGCGCAGGCTGGGGGCTCTCGGATTGTTTGAGCAAATCATAGGCGGCCGACAGCATGATAACATAAGCAAAGTTGTTTGTCAAACCGAGCAATATGAAACCTAGCCGGTTTTTGTGGTTTGCCGTAAATGTGGTTGGCATTATTCTTGAATGTTGAGAGGTCTCTTGCTTGAATAGAGAATAGTCGAATATTGCTCAAGTTCGAATATTCTTTGCAGTAGATGCGGGATTGTTGTTTGTCGGGTGAGCCCTTGGCAGCCCTTATTGCTTCAAAATTCGCCTCTGACAGATTTTGTCTGTGTTTATATTGCACTTGTTCCTTATGAATACTGATGACAGTATTCTGCAATGGTGTTATTGAATATCACTTGTACTAAATGAAATTCGAATCCATCCTTCAGAGTACTAGTTACTTTTAGTTGTTAGAACGCAGCTAGACACAAGGACGACACTGTCAATCATCCATTAGATTCAATACGATTGAAAGTGTTCGTGGCGTCGAATAGGGCAAACAACAACAAAATGGTGTTGTTTGCAATTAGAATTCGAATAAGATATCTTATCTTCTGAGCATTTGGGTGGTCTTGTCGCTGTTCCTAACATTGTTTCTCTGTCGTATCAACTGCAACAGTTTTGCGCCGAGATTCAGGACCAATTGAAACTTCTGTTTGTGTGTGCGTTTTTTTGCAACAACTGACAAAGCTCGGCTCTCATTCACACTTGACACATGGACACAACAGTGGCAGCGGCAAGAGTAGCACGCCCCCTTCTATGTGCAGCAGCAAATAACACATCAAGGGGCGTACTTACGATGGGCGTCCTCTTGATGGACTGGAGCTGTAATCACGGCCGGAGATTGACAAGTGGTGGTGATTGTCGAAGCGTCGCAACTTTAATAAGTAGCAATAAGCAGGCAACTTTGACTCGAGACCGATCGCCAGAATCTGGAATTTTATTGGTGTTGGTGTTCGAGCCCCGTTACTCGGCTTCACCTTCATAGCCTCGTAGCCTTATTGAATCGATCTGTATGAACAAAGCACGATCGTGTGGCAAGCTGATTGCACCAACTAGTATCTAGAGTTTGCTCGAGTTCACTACAGATGTCGTTACGGCTCGTGAACCGGTGTCCATGGCCAAGCCTCAATTGTTGCAACAGCTCCGACATTGAATTCTCGTCTGTCGTCCAATCCTTGTGCAGCGCACACAGCATAACTGGGCGCATGGCGAGAGGACTTCTACTGCAATTGCTGACGCAGCAAAGCCCAAGCAACACAAGATTGAAAATAGAGATGCAAAGAAAGAAGTGGCCTTTGGCGCATTCTATGAGCCCGGTCCTCGACTTGTCCAGTCTGGGCTCAAGAAATGCGCCACCATCGCGAAGCATTCGCATTGATGATGACTATCGATAGGCACGACCACGGCCATTGCCATTGGCCTGTGTGAGTTGTGTGTATTCTGCTCCCTCCCAACGGTGTGTGTCCCTTTTTACCTTTAGAATCATCCTCGAGGAGGCGATCTTGAACATCAGCGACAACAACAACAACAACAACAACAACAACACAAGTCTTTGGGCCAGGAGAGACTCGCCCCGTTGTTGGCTGGTCTCACAAAAGCACCACTTGGCAAATCTGCCAGAAATATTGCAACCACTCAAACCAACATCAAGGGATCTGGTTTGGCCCACACGGACGAGAGACGAAACAAAGCTGGTGTAGCGATTTCTTGCCACATTAGGCCCACAAATGAAGTCCTCGACCCGACGCTCAATGCGACACATTAGCGCCATTTTATCTTTATCGAGGCCTGGTTGTGGTGGGCCTTGCTAATGCCTTCGAACCAATCGATGATCACTTGCCGAAGAGCAGCCTGTCGTGCGGGCGCGACGAGCCTTGACCTGACACCAGGACCAACTATTGCCCCTATCCTCAATGTTGTTGTACCAGCGTCATCATTTCTCTTTGGTACTTGCTTGTCGTCGCGTTGTCACATTCAACTGGGACAGTTTGAGAAGAGTTCAATATGGAACAAGGACTACCACCAGCTCGTCTCGCTAGCTGGTGGTAAGCAAATGAAGATATTTGCCAACAATAAGCCTGCACGATTTGTGAGGACCCAAAAATCAAACGTGTGCGCTCGCGCGCGGAGGGCTTCGACGATGCTAATTTCAAGGCTCGCTACTTACTTGGGTTCACCTGATAATCAAACGTGCCCGGTTCCATGTTGGCGCTTGTCCGTGTTGCGATGCACACACACACACACACACATCGCCGAGCGCCCAAGGTTGCATTCGAACCGTTAAATATAATTATTATCAGCTATTTCTCTGGGAGCGCCGCTCAAGTTGACACGGCCCAATAGAGTGCAAATGCTCCAGGCCGAGCCCAGATTGCGAGAATCAAGCCAATTATTGCACTTGAAAGACTGCCTGGTTCTTTGGTTTTGGATCATCATTGGCGCAATCAAACAGATAATCTAAGCAATGTGCTTCTGCGAATCGCCTATCGATTGTGCATGGTCATTTTGTAGCTGGTTGGCGGCAACAACCATATAAATAGGCGCGACTCAAGAGTGGTTGCATCAAATTCTCGGGCCTGGTTTTGCAATTTTCATTGCACATGCTTTTGAAGTTACAGGCGGCCACTTTCGACTGTTTCAGATCAAAGCGTTAGCAAAGCGTTGGAACGCAAGATCCTTCTTGGTCTGGCCAGATAGATGGGTCGCTCTGGAGGCCAGAACAAATCAACCACACATTTTTTGGCTAATCAACATTGCACACAAACACAGATCACGTTGAGTTCTTTTCCGGCAAGGATTTCGCTCTAGCTCAAATGGTGCCTCATCTCAATAGTTTTCAAAACCATTGTGTTGCCAAGACCATCACGACGAGACCGGCTGGCTGAGCTGCTTGTTGCCGAGGTTCTTTTTATGGTTCGGCGAGTTCGTGGCGGCCGGCGTGTGATCCAAGTCCGGGCGACGAGCTCACGCATCGCATAATCCGCGCTCTTGAGCGCACGCAACTCTAACCGAACCACAAAACAAGCTATGAATTCTCTGGATTAGCCGTTTTAAGGTTGAGGAGGGCATGTTGTTACGCTCGCCCAGGCTGATCGAGATGGCACTTGTAGATGATTGGACAACCGCAATCTAGGCGGATAACGCTGCGTGGTCTCGGCAACATGAAAAAATAGACAGTCGGCCGGTGTGTGAGTTTGGAACTTTGAAGCCAAGCAGAGGCTAGCACTAGCTTATTCGACTTTCAAACCGCAACTCAAAGCACGGCGCCACTCTTCTCTGTCCACTTGCTGCTCCGTCCGTCTTATCTGTTGCGCTGCCTGGGCGAAACACAGGCCAAGATGTTCTAGCTGGTCGTCGATCTCTTATCTCGGTTGGCTTCTGTTTTCAAGTGGACAGCACACTCTTTGCTTGAGACGACAGTGCCAAAAGCACGGCCAGCTTCTGATGACTTGCGCACGGCCGTCAAGTTTAAACGACGAAAACGCGCCCCAACCAAGTAGGCCCTTGCGATCCTGGGCAAGATGAAACGACACACTTTTAATGATAAAAGCGAGAACATTGGGCGGCCAATTCGATGAGATGCGATGCGATGCGATGCGATGCGATGTGATGTGATGTGCCCTTGTGTGAGTGGGGGAGGCACGAGAGATGTGCGCAGGAGGCACAACCAAGCAAAAGCTTGCCCGTGATTACATGAGCACAACGCAACAACCACCAGCCTCGAGTGCAGATCCGGGGGGACCTTCTTAGTCTGGCGCCACGATTTGGCCAAGCCTGTTGCTGAACTGGCGCTACCAGTTGTTGTTGTGGTTGTTCAGTGTTGCTTGATGGCCAAGACCCCGGGCGAGATGCGGGCGAAGCAGTCAGCTGAACTGGACGGACAAGACTCTGTTGTTGTGGCCTAACAACAACAACAACAACATGCGCTTCTATTGAATAACGTAGAGATGACCACAAAGGTGAAGGCGCAATCTCAGACGCATCCTGTCTTTCGTCCTGTTTGTCCAGTTGCTGTTTGGGCTTGAGAGAGTTCGAGTCTGATAGATGAGTATAACAAATTGCTGTTTGAATCCATCATATGAAAACAAAAATCAAGTCGCTCTACAAGATTTTTATGCTGGTGAGCCAGTGTAACAAGACATCGGAGTTTTAATTAGTTTTATCTAATACATCAAGCGAGTCACTCGAGGTTGACAAAAAAAACCATCCAAGAACGGAAACCAACCACTGAATACCAAACAAGACCAAATCGAACGCTAAACTAGTAAATGTTGACAAGAGACGACAAACCAGAATCAGTGTGGTCTTGTTAGATCATCTAGAATGGTGTGATCGAGTGATCAATATTGAAGAAACGCTATTCGGTGTTTGTAGACTGGAAAGCAAGTTTGATAGACACGACGACACACAAACGGAGGCTTCTGTTCAACGCCACAACCGTCCCAGTTCACAACGCGACCTAAGAACTGGACTGCGCCACTACTCGCCAGGCCAACTCCAGAAATTGGCCCCCTTGAACATAATCATTTATCCATCCTGGTGGCCGGCGTTCGGGTCCTGCCGAATCGAGCGGCATCGTCGGACAAACATTTGAAAAGGACTCTCTGAGGCACCACAACAACAACAACAACAACACCAACAATACAGAATTCAAGGAGGCAACACAACTATCCGAATCAAAGGCGTGTCGAACCGACGAGGCCCACGTCGAGCCCAGCACTGTTCGCGGCCGGCTTCCACGCACAAGAAGTCACGCGCGCGCCCGGCGCAGGCCGAAACGAGTTCAGCGCCGGC
>OX465601.1:272966577-273018444 GCA_950022295.1 Bromus sterilis
CGATCGTGTTCCTCGCCCCGGCCACCTTGATGAGCAGCCGCAGCAGCTGCGCCTCGTCCGGCGATGATTGCATGATGCCCCTTAATAATTAATAACAGACCAACTAATTTGATTAACCACCATGAATGCAACTGAAGCGATCACGTCTCTATGTTTATTAAATTGATGCATTAGTCAGTTGCTTCAAAAGTCTAAACTAATAAAGAGAAGCTAGACAATATATGCATGATGCCCCTAAATAAGACACCAACCAATTAACCACCATGAATTCAACTGAAGTTTGGATCGTATGGAAAAAAGATTACTACTACTACAGTCTACAACTACTTTAAAGACCTATATTTTGATATTATAAAGACCTATATTTCAATACCGAGGAAGTATAAATGAATTCAACAGAAGATTATATTAGTTACCACTGGTGCTTGCCGGTGAGGAGGCGAAGGTCGCGCATGCACCCGGGCTCGCGGGGGAACACCGTGGTGTCGAGAATATACTTGTACACGGCGTCGCTCCTCAGCAGGTGCTTGATGCAGTAGCTCTCATCCTCCTCCTTCTCCTTCTCCTTCACGTCGCCGCCACACGCCGCCATCTGGGAACGACTCTCACTCACTCTTCTCACTCTCACTGATGAACTGATGTTTGCACTACAATGTGGTTTGGTTTTATAGTGCACTCTCACTCTCAGCACATGCACGGAATGGCTCATTATTCTCCTGGAAACCGTTGGAAGGAACGGCTCGCATGCGGCCACGTACGTCAAGCACTTCACCGTAGAGAGCAGGACATGTCCGTACGGCCGTAGGGATTTAATTTTGACGACCATGTTCATCTTTGACAAGCTCTTTAAAACAAGATCGATGTTGTATAGATTTTTGATTTTTTTTTGTTGCTTTTAAAAGCTTGATGGGTCAGTTATGCATGCTTTAGTAAATTTAATGAAACACTATCCTAGATGTTTTAAAGTGTTTCACAAATGTTTCAGACAAGTTTCAAACAATTCTTTTTAAAATTTCTTAAAACAATATTCAATGCTCCTCCATGTATGTTTGATTCATGAAATGTTACAGCTCTAATCCGTGAAAATTAATGCACAATTGCTCATGCATGGTTTTTATTTTATGGTGAAGGTGAAGATTGGGTTAATAAATATGTTGTTGAGGTAGTTTAGAGGTTTAAAATATCCCAAAAAAGAGTTTATAGGTTTAAAACTGTAGGTGTAGGGACAAAGTTATAACTAGCTAGCACAACCACCCACCATCTTCTTTAATACACCAACTCGAAGCAATCAGTTCATAGCGAGACGAACATTAATTGCTCCATTAATTGCATCACTCTGGTCCAGAGGGCTCCTCATCCACGCTACTTACATGAATTTAATTACATCGCACAATTAATTCGTTCACGTAGTTGTCTACAAGAACAATATGCTGCTAATGTCTAACTTAGCGTGAAAGAGAGAATGTCACTAGAAAAGAGCAAAGCATATGAGCTCGTGACCTTCACCATATAGAAACGCAAAATCATTTTTTTACACCGAGCATTCCCGCGTCTTCTAGAGCGTTCGTGTCTTAGACGCATGGGATTAAGATCGTGCTTGAGCATTCTCTGTTTTCTCCTTGTCTGGATTGGAGAGAGAGAGAGGCATCCGGCATCCCTATACCTTGTCTGCATTGCGTCACGTCGGAGGGCTTGTTTGATTCATAGTGTAGAAAAATCATAGGAATAGGAAAAACATAGGATTAATGACATGCTCACTCCAATCCTATAGGATTTTGCTTGCACCAAAGTTTGTTTGATTCCATCAAAGTTTGGCTGAGGCGAGCCGGCACGGCGGAGATGGGCTCGCCTCCGATGCTTGCCCCTCTTTCCCATCGCCGGCCTGCTTCCGAGGACCGCTCAGAGCTCGCCATCACGCCCCCCAAGGTGAGTTGCGTCTTACCCTCCTTCTGGATCGATGCACAGAGGCGTCGCGCCCGTTGAATTCATGGTCGACCACCGTGGCTAGAGTTTCAAGAGCTCGGCAGGCCATAGTAGTTGCAAAAAAAATTCACAGCTACAATCTACTGGCATGGCAAATTTTGGGATTATGGTCACATGAAAAATGTAGGATTGCTCTTATCTAAAAACGCTGCAACTTGTTCTATCCAAGAGTTTCCATGGCAAAATTCTATAGTAGTTGCCATGGCAGAATTACTAGGATTTTCTTGCTATGAATTTTGATATCCCCGCAACTTGTTTTTAGCAATTTTTGATAATTCTGTTATGTTTTTACCATGGCAAGTAGATGATTTGTGTCACCATGTAATTCTGTTGTATTAAAGTGATACTATAGTTTTGATTCCCTCAAGTACTCCAGGCCAAACACCGCTACCACAGCCGCTTGAGACGGACAGTGAAGAAGGATGACGACGGAGGGGGGGCGGAGACTAGCGCAAGGAGGGATGGAAGCGGCGGCACCGAGAGACAACAAGCGTTTTCGACAGCTACGTACAGACGACTGATGGTGGGATAGCCTGGGAATCTTCCAAGAAGCCGGCGGAGGGGGGGGGGGTGTCAGCGGCGGCTACGGCTGCGTAGGAGTAGGGTGCCCGCTACTGAAAGGGAGAGTGGAAAGCAAGTGGCCGTTTTCCTATGATGCGTGGGCCAGGAGGAGAACAAGGGATGCGTCGCAGACGTCCTCTGCGTGTCCGCACTGGCGCAAACCTTGTCTAATTTGGGCCGAAAATGAATCGAGACGGACACACGTTCACTTAATTACGTCGATGCGTTGGGCCGTGATTTATCCGCGCGTCCGTAAACGAACGAAATCGGACGCAATTGGACCAAATGCAGCCACACAATGAAGTTGCCGGTACTCCCACATCGTTCTTGTGATGTCATGCCCACGTGCCGGAATAGTGAGAACTTTTGAATGAATACCAAAATAGTCAGATTAACTCAAGGGGAAGGCGATGGTTGCTTATGTCCCGTCCATCCACGTGTTCTGAGCGTACGTATCCTAACCCAAGATACCCAGGAGCAAACAAGGACCAATCACAACCTCTAGTCTCGGCCTTACTTTTGTACTGATTGAACTCTTGTTCAGTTTGTACCATGAACAACTGTTGATGTATTTTAAACTAAGTTGATACAACTCTTTTTTTTTACAAAAAGGTGCGTTTCACACGGGATACGAACCGTTATGTCAAGATTTGATATTGGTGTTCGCATTTTTTTATTATATTTCAGTCTTTCGGTGATGTGCTTTCAGTGGAAGAAAACGTTTCTGTCAAAGACGAGATGATGGATTTGTTAATCTCAAGATGATGTGCCGACTTAGTATTGCGAAGATGCTCATAGGGTTAGGGTGTGCGTTCACAGGGGCTCGTGTATGTGAGTATCTGTGTTGTACCGTATTCTTAAAACAAAACTCTTTTTTCACCTTGTATTTTTTTGAACAAGTCACACGAGGCAATGGATGGATAACAAAAGCAAAGAGAAGGTCGACCAAAAGGCTTCACCGTACCATTTGGTGGTCGTTGGTAGGTACTACACCACTCACTAGTATTTACTTTTCAGACGGGGTAGAGAGAGACTTGCATGCATGCATATGCTGGGCTGTGGCCCATTTCTTCTGGTCCGCAGAAAACTTGCATCAAAGACAAATACAAAATGCCAATTATGAGTAGCCAGCCCGGCCGTTTTGTGAGGAAAGGATATATCCAGAAGCTAAACAATAAGTGCAGTGATAACATCAAAGCATCACCAGGTCATACCAGCCGGCCTTGTATGCATACCAAATGAAGCTTGGCATCAATCCTATAAATCCGCTGCAATATCAGAGACTTGTGCACCCATTCCACACCACACGCACGGAGAGGCCTCACACATTTATCTGAAGTAATAGGAACAAACAAAGATGAGCTCTGGGAAGACATCGTGGCCGGAGTTGGTGGGCATGCCGGCGACACCGGCTGTGATGACGATCAACAGCCAGAGGCCCGACTTGACAACCGAGGTGCTCCCAATTGGGACCAGACCAAGCCCGCCAGGGTTCGATTCTCGATTCAACGCGTGTGTGCGTCTTCCTCGACCCACGAGACAAGCTTGGCCGTGTTGCAGCTGTCCCCGTAGTTGGCTAGCTTCATAGCAGAGTTTCACTTAAGGAAACCACGTACCAGACTTGAACTGTATCTCATAGAATCGGGCTGGCTGGCGATAATTTCCCGGTGGCGGCAATCATATACTCCCTCCATTCCTAATTATAAGGTGTATAGTTTATTTTAAAAAGTCAAACTGAGTTAACTTTGACCATATTTGTAGATAAATATATTAATATAAATTATACCAAACCAGTATTATTAGATTCATCATGAATCATATTTTCTTATTGCATTTATTAAATATCATAGATGTTGATATTTTTCCTATAAATTTGGTCAAAGTTTAAAAAGTTTGACTTTTTAAAGAAAACTATACACCTTATATCAAGGAACGGAGGGAGTATGTCCTAATTGTGTCGTTTTTACCTTATGATCTTTTAAATAAATGGTCCACTACATAAGTGGAATCTTTCAGCATACAATCCATTTTAATGTTCATCCTATTTTTTCTTGAAATTTTATACCGCTTTATAGATAAGAAAAATCAAAGTACATGGTCGAAATATATAAAGCAGTGAGAAAGCCATTTTATAACATAGACCCTGATAGAACCGAACAACATAAGTGCACGCAACTACAATACAGTGAACTAATACAGATTATAGAAATGTCTTAATACAGCCCCATGACACGCCCTTGGATGTCGAAGTTCCATGAAAACATCCACCGAGGCGGACAAGGTTCTTTATCCGGAAACATGGCACGGAGAGGAGAACTATAAATATGTCCTCAAGAGGATGACAGCTGTAGGTTTCACCGCCATCGGCAGCAAAGCACGGAGATTTTTTTCGGCAGCTCATTTGTACAATCATGAGCCACAGGACACCCGTGATGAGCACAGACCTCCAGATCCGGATTTGGGCTTCGCCACTATCATCAACAGATAGCGAGTCTGATCCACCCGCCACTACACCCCTCATCGCCCACACTACCAAGAGGCATAGCTACCACCTCCCCCATGATGCCCACCGGCGAGCCAATCATGCGGTCCGCCACCCCGACATCCAAGAGTCGAAGCTCCACCAACCGATGATACGTCTCAAATGTGTTTATGATTTTTAATTGTTTGATGTAATATTTATATTAAATAGGTATACCTTTGACACACATTTTTACCAATTTTTGAACTAACCTGCTAGATCAGTTCCTAGGCCAGCTTCTAATTTCTATATTTTTTGAATTTTTTGGGAAAATCTATTTTACTAAGTCCCAAAAGTACCCAAATAATTCAGGAAAATGTTTGCATATTGAAGTTTCTGGAGGACCCAAGGAAAACTAGGGGGTGCACAACCTCCACGCACCACTTGCCGCTAGCAGAGGGGGCGCGTGGGCCCCATGTTACCACTTTGCATTGCCTCTCTCTTCGTCTATATTTATTTTCTCCCCTCGAAAACCCTCGATACAGAGTTTTTAAGACATTTTCGTCGAGACAACTTTCTGTACCTCCCTAGTCCAATCCAATCTAAAAGGTTGTTCTGGAGCTCTCAAAATTGTAAAATTCCCATATGTGAAATCATCTTGCATCACGTGTATAGCCGCTATAGTACTGTTGATGTGAGCCGTGACACCCATGGTGACTCGTTTCCATAATTTAGCTTTCATTTGAAAAACATTGTATCGAACCATCTTTAAGATATATGACCTTGCAAAAATCAATCCCTGTGGAGAACCACGACACTCACCATATACAATTATACATACTAGATGACCCGTTTGCGCCAATGGCGCAAGATGGAAGTTAGAATTGATGTCAGTAGGGAATAGTCAAGACGTTATTTGGGATATTCACCGATCACTGTACATTTAACACTTTACATTAAGAAGAATAGTCGAAAACGGTGACCCATATGTAAGATAGTATTTGCATTAGACCACTCGAATTAGATGCAAGCAGTAGGCATATAAGTATATACATATATATGTACGTTGTACATCATGTATTTCAAACTGAAACATGACCAGAAAGCAGCGACAAAAGCAAGCAAATTCTTAACACAGGGAGGTTCATAGGCTATGTTAGTTGCATAGCACTAATGTGCCTTAGCAGACAAGTTTATAGGATGCATTATATGGACACATAAAGTAGGTAGGCAAAAAGGAAGCAGATCTTAAGTTTTGGTTATACACACATAAGTTCAAGCTGTAAAAAAAGGGGAAGAGGTAAAACCTCGAGGCAGTGCCTGCCAGTCAATGACAATGACATGATGTACACCACATAACAGATAGTTTAATCGAACAATGCACGCTTGTAGTGTTCAGTAGATTAAGCAGGATGAACGATAGAATATTTACAATAGAGAACTGATATATCATGTAACATGGATGAGCATTAATTTACAAAGCATAGGAATGTCATAGTACGAGGCGGAAAGCAGGATAGGCTAACGGTAATATTTACAACGCGTGAACTAAGTTTGAAACACACCCTAAATAGAGAACTGCACCAACAAAGTTTGAGCTTTGATTCATGAGACCCAATAGGTTGGTTTGCAGACACGTGATGAATAAAACAGTAGGATGATCAAAAGGGTGCAAAGACAGCAGATGAAGACGGTTACGCCGAAACATTCTTCACATGACCTTGCACGCACAGGTCCTAGTAGGCAACGACGAAGAGACGAGCTTCTATGTACAAAAGACCTGTTTAAAAAAGACAGAATGGTTCATAAGGAGAGCAGTTGAAATGGTATCTACGAATCTACAAGCTGTAAGCTAGGCCTGTAATAAAGCTTATTGCACAGGTAGCCTATAAAGTGTGTATGAAAAGCAAGGGTTTAAATAAACGAATTAGGATTATGAAAGGTGAAGGGAAAGTTAAACAATGAATCGATAGTAATGCATATGTTGGCACACTTTGTATGCCTTAAATGTGTATGAGGCGCAACTAAGTAAATTAATCGAAGAGACCCCAATGAAAATATGTACTAATGGAGGGGAGGTGACCATGAATAGGAAATTGTAAAACAATGATATAATTCAATATGGAAAATGTACTAATGGAGGGGGAGGGGTGCCCATGAACAGGAAATGGTAAAACAATGATATAATTCAATGAGCAGGAAAAACTGTCTACGAAGGCTAAACACACGGAGGTACAAACACCGTTCAAGGAGGACTTTATCTTTCAAGAGTACATGCCATTAATGAGTATAGCAAAGGAAGGTGCTTGCAGGGCAGTACATACCACACATGCACGCTTTACGAAGCGTGAATTAGCTACTGCTTAGGTTTCTTCCCTGAAGAGGTCGACACGGCAGGAGTGGACCTAACATTACAAAGTTTCCAGGAGAAAATCCACATGAGAAAAATGTAAATGTAGCTTATATGAACAAAAGGGCAAATACAACAAGACAACATGAAGAAACAGTTATAGTCAAGGGTGAACTAATGCAGGATAAAAAAAGTTGTGGTTGAATTGGGTATTCGGATCAAAAAATGTATGCTTTGCGAGGGAAGGTTTATTGGCAGTGGCAACTTGAAAGGAAACTTTGGTGGTTGTTTGGTAAGAACACATGTTTTGGTGTGCAAACAGTGCTTACCTCTTTGGCTTAGGGGTTTTATCAAGAGCAATTTCCATGGTCTTAGTAGGTACAGTGGAAAGGACGTCGGTATCAACAACAGATTCTTCAGTTGCCTGCCGTGAAGTAAGGATGATAATCAGTAATTGAGCATTAGGAAAACAATAGAAGGTAAATTAACTGGGAGTACTAACATCTGGTTTAATGTCAGAACCGAGGACACTCGAACTGCCGAGAGGAGGGTCAGATTCAACCATGTCCTTAACACTGGCATCTTCCTTGCTCTTTACCGGTGAGGAAAACAGAAGTTTACGCCTAGAAGTAGTTGGACAAGGTGATTTCCTACGGTAGAACGTGTCAATAGAATGTATGTTTGCAGGAACCAATGGAGTAAAATCTAATTTGAGTAATAAGGAAAATTCACTAACCCTGATGTAGTAAGGGCCAGGACTTTGCTTTTCATTTTAGCAATGGGAGTGTTGAGCTGTTTCATATGTGATGATTAGGGAAAGCAAACAGGAGCACTAATCGATGAGGAAAGGAATAACCATACCTCCTCGATAAGTGTCTGGCTAACAGGGGTAGTAGCTCCAGAAGCATGCACATATGTTCGTGAAGGTGTGTATGGTGTAATCATCAACGAAGAGGCAATGGCAAGGGAACTTCCAACTGTAGCGCCACCAGACGATGATGGTCCGAAAGGATTAGTAGGTTGGCCAAATGATAACGGACCAAGTTCGAGCTTGAAGGTTTTCTCAATCCTGCTCACTTGGAAGGACAATTGATGGCTTGTAGGCGAAATGCTCTTGCGTGAAATGGTAACAACCAGACGATACTTGTTTGTCACCATACGTGAAACTTCAATAGGAACTGGCAGGTCAGATACTCCCATTTGTGCAATTTCATGTATGCCTATGCACCCAGGGTACTTTTGGGTTAGCAAAGTCATTAACGGTTTGCCTACTGCCGCCCTAGCAACCTTCTCAAAGAACATAAATTCAGCCTCAGCTGTGCCATCATTTGCGAAGGTGCAGATGCAGTACCTACCAAATAAAATTTGTTTGAGTATGCATTATGGGTAGAAGCAATGATTTATGTCCATGGCATACCGAGCTAATAAGTGTGGATGGAGAACTTACACTGGGTCTGCTGCAACAGAAGGGCAAGCACGGTCTGAGCATCGGAACTGATGCCCATTAACATAAGCAGTTTTACGACAGGCTCCGCACGAAAGGAACCACCAACGCTGATCAGAGCCCAATCGATTGATGGTGACAGTACATATGAAGGGTTTATTCTGTGTAAGAGCATATATCATTAGGAATAGTAAGGCATGTGCAACCCATTGTAGAAATAAACACAAAAGCAAACACAATTGTACCCTATTTTCGAATGGGTCAAGGTTGAGGAGCTCTTGAACAGTGAGCTCAACTGGGGGTTCACGAACACGGCTTGAATCGAGACCTTGATTCATAGGTGTGTAAGTAGTAAGAGGAGTGACCTCTTCTCCAAGGCTATGAAATAAACCAACCGCAGTTTAGGGAAAGTAGCAAGGAAAGAAAAGAAGGGGAAGTTGTTGAATAGAAGAAAGACCTAGTACGGAAGTAGGCAATGTCTGGCAAATCTTCATTTATGTACCACCGGCATGCAGAGCTACCGCTTAGTAACTGGACACCTACAAAAGTAGGCAGTGTAGAGATAAGATAAGCGCAATCAAAGAATCAGGCAAACAAATTTGAGATTGCATGCCAACATCAAATAAATACCTTGTAGCATTTTTGGTAGAACTCCTACAAAGATGGCTATGATCGGGTCTTTTTTGCTTATAGCACGAACTTCGGCATCCTCGAACTCGCGTGCACGAGCACCCCAAAGTGTGAGCTTTATTTCATTGCCACTTCAAGCAGGCAGCAAACGGAATCATCAGCATGCATTGAGCACGGCAATTTCCAATGAAAGACAAGGTAGAGAGGGAACTAACAGTAGATCCCGTAGAACAATTGTCCGAGTGTCTGAAGACTGCGTCTGGTACAGAGACTGCACAGAGATGATATCAGACAAAGCTGTGATCTGGCCAATTACATCTGCAAGTGTGAAAATAATTAGAAATGTGAGAAAATTAAAAACAAACAACAACACAACACGTAGATAGGATCTGCACATGAACACAAACCTATGAAATAAGGTGCATTGCCACTTGGCTTTGGTATTTCTGGAAAAGGCACAAGGTTGTATGTGCAATATGGGTACTCGTCCTCCAAATCTGGTTGAACTGTGACAGTAGTGTAACGTGTGCACTGAATCATATAAGGGCTTTCAACAGCCCTAAAGGCTGGCCTTGATGGGTTACAGAGGAACTTCCTGATAATAAACACCTTCCCCTCTTCTAGGGTTTCCATCAAACGGGGTGATACCTCAGCAGGTATCTGGGCGTACATGTGGGTGCCCTGAAATTCATTTGTAAGGAGGGTAAGCCTGGGTAGAACGAATAGAGAAGGTTGACTAATAGCATGGTAATGGTAGAAAAAGTATGGGACTAAAGCGAACCTCTATATCAATAACCACAAGATCAGTATGTTTTAAAGGTCCATCGTCAGTCGCCCCACGAAAGTGCCACAACCGAGATACGAGAACGCATACATTCCAGTTGAATTCTTTATCATGTAGCTCAGAAAGCAAGCTTATCTTGTGGTTTGCCATCTACAAGTACAAAAAAGGGCATGTAAAAGGTTGAGTAAGGAATTGCTGAATAGCCCAAGAAAGTAGCAGTGCGGGTGAGGAACGCAGCAACATACTCAAAAGGAAATGAAGGACAACAAATGACCAATAAATCATGTTCGTATAGGAAGGGATCGGAAGAGTTCAAAAGCATAAAGTCATTTAGGTTCGGTAGCGACGAATGAACGTGGGGTACATGATAAGACTTGTTATTGAAAGGGAGCATACACGAAGGGCCTGAATGTACAACAAACATGGATGTTGTGGTCCTAGGATATGCAGCAGCAAAATGCAAGAGCCCAAAAGAAGCATTCATATATGAGGTAGCAAGATGCACGACAGGAGTGCCTATTTACCGTACGAGGAAAGAAACAGTAACCTGGACACATATATGCAATGACCATGTATATATAATACTGGCAAACATGAAATTTTATACACTATGAACATACTATCAATGTACATCTTAAGAAATGGACTGGAATATTTCAGGGAAAACAATATTCCTGGTTTGAGAACCAGTAGTACCGTCTTCATTTTCAATGAGGATTTTCAAAGCTTTTTTTGAAGTGACACGGGACACTGCCACGTAAAGCTGTCCATGTGTGAACACGGGTGCATTCAAGTATAGCCCAACATTGCTTAAAGTTTGGCCTTGACTTTTTTTAATTGTCATAGCATACGAAACCCTAACCGGGAATTGACGGCGATGAAGTGTGAACGGCCATTTAGCATGTTTAGATGTTAAACATATCCTTGGAATGTATACAACATCACCTTGATTAGAACCAGTGATAACAACTGCTTCAATGACCTTGTTAGCTAGCTTAGTGACTATAAGCCGAGTGCCGTTGCAGAGGCCAGCTGATTGGCTTAAATTCCTAAGAAGCATAATTGGGACACCAACCTTAAGAACTAATCTATGGTATGGGAAGTTGTTGATTTTAATTTTATTTAGAACCTCAACAGGAAAGAAATCATCCATGTTACGTGCCCCATCGGCACTACTACCCAAAGAATCATAGCTCAGGTATTCTCTCTCAACTGAAGGCAGTAATGCAATGGTGTGTTCATTTATTTTCTCTGCCATCTCATTTGTTGGTGTTAAGATAGCTCTCTCTCTTAAGTAGGCTGGGTCAGAGTACCTAGCAAGTAAATCCACATAAACCGCTTGAACAAGTGCGTCAATTTTATTATCATCTGCATGAATTAAAAGCTCATTAGGAATTGTAATCCAAGATGGGCTTGCATCGCCTTCCCGTGTGACAGCATCTGCCGTTCCATCGCCTATGCTAAGAACCCATTTTGCAAAGTCAGCAACCTCAGCCTGTGCAACAGGGTCTGATGTATGCACTGATAGACGCATGTTAACAGTGAGATGAAGGATTTCTATAGAGTTCCACAAAGGTGAATTTGTAACTGCAGAATCTACAGTTTGGCTCCGTGTGCCAGCCTCAATGACCGACAGAATCTGCCTAAGATCACCACCTAGGACAACAACTTTGCCACCAAAAGGAATATCAGCCAAGGAAGGATCACTGGCAGATAGGACATCACGAAAAGAACGGTCTAATGCCTCAAAGCACTTGCGGTGTGCCATTAGAGCCTCATCCCATATAACAAGAGAAGCTGACTCAATTAAGGCAGACAACATTGTGGATCTTTTAATATCACAGGTTCCATTATCAGTCAGATCTATCGGTATTTTGAATCTAGAGTGAGCCGTTCTACCCATCGGTAAAAGCAATGCAGCAACACCTGAAGATGCAACAGCCAATACTATTCTTTCATGACCTCTAAGGTAAGCATCTAGAGCATTCCAAAGAAAGGTTTTACCAGTACCTCCATAACCCGACACAAAGAAGAAACCAGGCTTATCAGATTTAATTCGTTCAATAATGGTTCTGTAAGCATTTAATTGGTTTCTGTTTAAGCTCTGGTACATGTTCTTTGCTTTCTCCACCAAAGAAACAACATCAACATTTAATGCATCAGCTATCATATCACCTTGCATAGGCGCGCCGTCGTAAGTTGACTTTGAAGGGAGATTATATTCTAAGATGGAGGATCCATTTTTTGCAAATACAAGAGCCAATTCATCAAGCAACAGATCTGTTAATCTAGTAGGAGGAACCACATAATTAGGGTCCTGTCGAGAAGACCGGATTCTATACTGAATATCATCGCTTAAGTAAATAGAATATTTATCAAAGAAGGCCTTTTCGTCATTAATACCACAGTGGACAATCATAGTAACAAACAGCTGGCGCAACTGGTGTCCCATTCCCCATTTTAAAGCTTCATCAAAAGCGGTGTACCACTCCATGTCATCGCCAAGTAAACCCCTAGCTGCACAAGCCTCCTTAAAAGTGGGATAAACAACACCGTTATAAGTTCTAACATCTGTATAAGAGGTTGCACCCTTCACAATCATTAATAGCATTCTAAAGTAGAAAAGTTCTCCAGTGGAAGGGTGGACATAGTAAATCCTGCCAATCCGGTCACTCCATTTTCTAGGTACCCATGTTTTAGTATATGACATCCAAGACCACCTAGTAGGGAAATCACAATAAGTCAGTGACCTAGCGGAAGGATGTTGTCTATTCGCAACAAACCATTGGGTTAACATGGTCTTTTGTAACCAAGTGTTATTAGCTACCGAAGAGAGTGCTGATTGTGTACGAAAGCGGACAATGTGCATATTTAGCAAGTGGACAGGAAGTCTTTCGACCGTAGGTGTTTTACTATGTATCTCAAAGCCATAGACTCTCCAGTCGGAACTATGGTCACATAAGTAACGACATTCTCTATATTCTTTGATCTCATCAACCTCATCATCTCCTTTCTGCTGTATACTTTGGAATAAAGTTTTTGAATTATCAGGCCCCTTGGTGACATATTTGTAAAGGTACTTGATCACGTACGCCTTGTTACACCACTCGACATTAATGTGGGCCTGGAATCTTTTAAGCATATCCATGTTGTACGGCACAACGTGCCTATTATCAAGCCTTACATTGTTTTTCATTATGAACCTACCGTTATCAGGGCGCATGTATAAAGGAAATCCACTTTCATCAATGGAAGTTTCAGCCTGAAATGGTTTTGGGAATTTTTTTGAGCAAACGCCCTTTTTCATGCAAGGGCATTTTGGGCCAGCACTGCCACAGGGACCATGCATCATAAATTCTGCGACAAGGGCATATCCCAGCGGATCTTGGACAGGATCAGGGATTTCAGCTGAAACAAAGGAATTTATCAAAGTTGGCGTAACCACCCGCCCATCATCTTTATCTTGCCAAACAAGGATGTGTGCATGTGGGAGACCCCTCTTTTGGAACTCCATAGTGTGAAGAACTGAAAAGCAGAGGGGATAAAGGAAACAATAGGGAAGATAAGGTACATATATGAAATAAGCAAAGGAAAGGAAGGAATAGGTGCTACGAAGAGTACCAGCGACCACAGGTCCGAACACTTTCCCCTTCCTGATCTTTCGCAGGTACTCAAGGAGCTTCATATGGTATACCCTAACAGTAATATCAGCCCTATCTACTGGTTTTTGCCCAGGCTCAAGAGTATCTACTATTTCTGGCCACTTTGGGTTACATGTGAAGGTTGTGAATATGTCAGGTGAACCATGGACACGTGAAATAGCTACTGCATCCTGGAAATTCTCAGTCATATAGCGACTCCCACCGGTGTAAGATGATGGAAGTATGTTCTTCTTACCAACGTCAGCTCCATCAAGCTTACCAAGGCCAACAGCATCAACAACGTTCTGTAGCTTTTCAGCTCGCATGTCGTCCTGAACCTTTATAATATAACGTAGCCTACACTCATCTATGCAAGCTCGAGCATCAACTCTAGCTTGTGAAGATAGCAGACCACAACATAAATATGGGTTATGTTGTTCAGCTTTATAATGTGAGCAGAAACAATAGTAATCCTGCATTGTCATTTTTTCTCGTTTACTCGTACCTGTGGTATGAACACCAATGTAGCGTACACCCAGTTGGAACCCACGCTCCCCATAGGGGAAAAGGAGAGGGTATTGCAAAGGCATATAAGAAGGATCTAGAGAAGATATTCGCTGGAGCCCTGGACCTCGACAGTGAACAATTAAGTCACGGCAAGGAGCCTCAACGGTGAAGTCACCAACTAATAAACCCACGAGTTCATCGGTTGTAGGAAGACTAAACTGTGGGCTATCATTTTCACCGGGCGCAATTATGCGAACCGAAACAACAGCATGTTTATTTTCCTCCAAAATCTCGCGAGCCATACGAAATTTCTTAACAAACAAGTTATTTGCATCCAGCATATGCATCAGGCCTGTCACAACTGGTCTACTGAGCCCACTTTCAGGTTCATCATCATTGTTTAAAGCTCTGATTCTATTTTCCACCTCATTTTGTGTGTCATAGATATATAACTCAGCATATTTTGGAGTATCCCCTTCGTTCGGCAGAAGCGATCCTATGCGATGGCAAACCTGGCCATTTATTTTGAAAATATTTGGGCCTCCACCATTTTTAATTGAACGGTCAATGTTCGCTCCCATGGAAGTAAAAGTGAATAAGCAGTTGTATTGGCGTATCTGTCTAATGAACTGGAGAGCCTGGGGAGGACCAGTGTAGTCGAGTAAGTTGTTTAAGAAGGTAGGGGGGCGTTTGAATGGAGGAATCCTCACTTTTCCTCCTTTACAGCATAGGTTGTACACAACTCGTCTCTTCGTGATAGCTGACAGCGACTGGACCCTCTCACGCCACCAGAAAACAGCGTGACAGTGCCTACACTTGTAATCTGGACGACCGTAGAACGATCTCTTGGGATGGAATGCTACAGGGAGGGTAGATCAATTCAGGAATGAGGAAGGTTATGAAATGGTAAAGGCACCGCTGTCTGAAAACAGCTCCATACCTTTCAGTACGTCAACTTCTATGGGAGAAAAACCAACCCACCCAGGCACAAGTGGGGATTCAGGCAAATCTTCTGCGGTTTCAGTAAGATGTACATTGGTCATAGAACAAAGGGTGAGGAAGTAAAGGGATGATGGCATTAAAAAGAAAGATCTGCACTAACCATGCTTATTATGGGCTCGCAGCCTATCCAATGTAAATCTACACCGCTTGCGATTCCGTGAAGTAACATCAGGAGCAAGAAGGGGGAAGAAACCGTCCCCTATAAAATGCCGAGCAGAATGACTTTATAGAAAAGAAGATAAAAATCCTAGAAGGAGTTAATAAGTTTAAGCCGAAGCCAACATACAGGTTCTCTTTCGTATTGTTGGAGGCAAGGGCGTCGGTAAATGTACTGG
Organism: Bromus sterilis; assembly: GCA_950022295.1. NCBI lineage: Eukaryota > Viridiplantae > Streptophyta > Magnoliopsida > Poales > Poaceae > Bromus > Bromus sterilis. The sequence continues at coordinate 272,982,276 of OX465601.1, forward strand.
TACAGTATTTCTGTGAGGGTCTGTGGGCGATTGAGACCTCACGGGCAATGTAGATCCAAGGAACGTACGACGCGCAGATCGGTGCGCACGATTTACTCTTAACGTAGGGAGAGGAAGTCTAGAGCACGGAGCACGGCGGGGAGGCATACTGATAGTAGGCAGTCAACACACTCTAGGGAAAACATGACCAGGGAATCCACATTCCTGAGCAGCTTATTTTTCAAACCATCCAAAAAACTAGCCCCAAATAATTAATCGGGCATTGCACCTTATCGTTGTTGGATATCACGAAGTAAGTCGATTTGGGATGTATTTTAAACTAAGTTGATACAACTCTTTTTCTTAAAAAAAAGGTACGATTTGACACGGGGACATGAATCGTTATGCCCATATTTGATATTGGTGCTCGCATTTTTCTGACTATAAATATTACAGTCTTTCCGATGATGTGCTTTCAATGGGAGGAGAGTAGGAGACGTTTTCGTTGAAGATGAGATGATGACTTTGTTAATCTCAAGATGATATGCCGATTTGGTATTGCGAAAATGCGCATAGAAATAGACTGTGCATTTGTGCGTTCATAGGGGCTCGTGTATGTGAGTATTTGCGTTGTACCATGTTTAAAGAAAAACACTTTTTTTTACCTTGTATTTCTTTGGACAAGCAATGGATGGATAAAGAAAGCAAAGAGCGGGCCGGCCAAAAGGCTTCACCGTGCCCTTTGGTGGTTGGCAGTTGCTGCTACTAGAAAATGTCTATTATATTCTTTTGGATGTGGGGCAGACTTACATGCATGCACGTGCGGGCCGAGCTCTGGCCCATTTCGTGTCCGTAAAAAAATGATGGGAGGGAGGGAGAGAAGCGCAGCGCATGAGGGGAGTTTGATTAGTCCCACATCGGAGGACGAAGGAGGACTGGAGCAATTTATAAGGCGGGATTGGACGGCATTGTAAGTTGTAGGTTTGTACATGTTGTTCATAGCGCGTGCGCTCGCGTGGAATATTCGCGACTGGACTGGACTTAGGAAACATCTCACATATAAAGCAAAATTTGTCATTTTTGCCGCGCGCTCTCCAAAAGTCCAAAATTTGCAGAAACATCTCACATATAAATCATCTTTCACCATCAAAATTTTTGAAATATTTTAAACTTTTTTCAAATGTTTTTTTGAAGATCTTTTGCGCAGGAGTAGATGAGCCTGGGCTCATCTTTGAATTTCGCCTAGTGCGTATAGTTTTGTGTGCTAGACTACTACTAGTTGGTGTTTGTAGGTTTTTTTTTATTCCTCGTATGTGAACTGCGGGGCTCATGTGTGGTGACTTGTGAGGTGGGTGCATCCATTGGGTCGGGCTCGCACGGCCCGCTGGTCGTCTCTGACTGACTGCTGGCTGGCTGAGCTAGGAAGCAGGTTCCCTTGTCTTTTTTGCTTGAGGGTTTTTGCATTGCCTTTTGATATGGGGATTAAAGTCTATTATTCTTTTACAGAAAGGTCTGTGGCAGCCCACGCGTCGCGTTCAGTCGACTAGTGTGTCTGTCAAAAGTAGCACGCACAGTCAGACACCGGGCCGGGGCGGCAGGAAAAGAACGGGAGCGATTGCAGGCAGATCTTGATAAGAGAAAAACATGAGGCGGGCCACCACGTCGGGCTCTGGGGGTGGGTGGGTGCCCGAGAGCATGGATGGGTCTACAAAAGCCATGGCCAAGCAGCATCTCATCCATCTCGATCCCCCTGCTGGCTGCTCTCACCTATAGCAAGCCAGCAAAGCAAAAACCTGAGGAGGAGGGCCTCCGCAGGCAGGTCCGGCTTCTTGTTGTTGTTGTTGTTGTTGTTGTTGTTGTTAATCCCAAACTTAATTGTCACTAGCTACATCTTTCCTTGTCCTCAAATTAGATTGTGACTTCTTCCAGTTCCTCCAGCTCAAACTAAACCCAATTTCAGTACTTCCAACTTCCAGCCATGGACGGCAACTTCAACCAGCATGAAGACCCATGGGACCTCCCACCCTACTTCCTCCTGAGAAATAACAAGTCCGACAGCCTGCGCACACATTCTGGGTACTGGAAAGAGAAAGAAGAAGAGCTCACCGCCATCCGTTCCGCCGCTGGTGACTCCTCGTCCTCGTCCACCACTGCCTCGCCGCCGTCATACGTCGGGGTTAGGAAGACCCTCGAGTTCTACCTCAAGGACGGCACCAGGGGTGGACAGGGCACCAAGACGGACTGGATCATCCACGAGTACTACGACCTCCGCAAGGATGACGCCGGAGCAGCCTTGTTTCTCCAGGTACGTACTAGCTCGGCACACACATGTAGATCGAGTAGATCTCTCTTCCTCTTCCTCTCTGTCATGAAATGACCAAATTGCTCATTTATTTATTACGTATATGTATATGTGTGCTGAATATGTATAGGAGGATGTCGTGCTTCGTAAGGTGTTCAAGAAAACTAAAAACAAAACACACTCTGATGACATTCTTTACCGCCAAGTAGATTCATGCGTGAAAGCTTACAAAGAACTGAAACAAGTACACCGCGGTATGTTATTTGACCATGCATCCTTACCTAACTGATCAGTAGATTAGGTGTAAAAAACACAACTATCAGGATTAACTTTGTATTCTTTTTAGATAACTATGGAAACAAACCAGACATCATCCTTCCAATGGAGGAAACTCAGGAAAGGCAATTCCCCGTCTTCGAAACGAGCCCTCCCAACGACTCCCTTGAACTAGCAGTTGCTGGATTGAATGATTCAATTGAGTCATTCAAACAAAAATTGAAGTCCCTTGTGCATTTTTGGGGGGGGGGGGGGGGTGAAGATTTCGGAGTTGTCTGCCACCCCGATGGAAAATCAGATAATGTTTGGAAGCACTTCACCAAGATTCGTAGTTGCAATGATCCTGATGAGGTGTACGCAGCGTGTCACCGCTGTGACAAAGTGCTCAAGGCCCATCCCAAGAAACATGGCACTTCTCACCTCAAAAGGCACATTCACACATGCTCAAGCTGCACAAATCCTTCCACCGACGAGGACCGTGAAATGCTGGACCACCTCCGCACAGCGCTCGTTGATCCCTCCTACGAGCAAGAGCAACAGAAGATGGACCTCACCCAGATGGCGCCATGGGATCTCAATCTCACCCACCCCACCTCCTGGTACGTCACCAGGTCGTTGAATCGGCAGACGCAAGGAGGGGGGCACTGGAAGGAGATAAACAAGGTGTTCACTGCGATCCGGATGGATCAGAAGGTGTGCTGGAAGGACATTATTGACAAAGAAGAGATCGCCGTGGATCATCAGCAGCTGCAGGAGGAGGAGCAGGCGCCTCGGCCGCCACACTACATGGGGCTGAGGAGGACCCTGCACTTTCACCATCAGGACGGCAGCATGATGGATTGGATCATGCACGAATACCAACAGCTCGATGATGGTATGGAGTCCCCTACCCTGCTTCTCCAGGTATCACTTACAAACATCTCTCTGAATATATACATCTCACAATCAGACTATATTCTTAGATTTGTAGCCCCGTTGCCAAACTTGCCATGCTTCATATATTTGTGCTTGCGTACATGTTACTTTTAGGGGTGCATGGTGATTCGCAAGGTATTCCGGTATGACAAAGATGCGGTCGCCTCCGCTTTCACTGACTTGGACAGGCTGTTGAACGGCGACCAAGAGTACTTCAACGGTAAAATTATACGAGTACTTACTTCATTAGCTGCACTTTCTTTAAAAAAAAAGTATGGCAAAAGCTTTGCCGCAGAACGATAATTAGTCGCACATTAGAACATTATACTTTCTTGCGCAACCATCAAGCACCGTGACTAATACTCGCTGGCTGCTATGTTTTCTCGTTAGGTGCCACGCCCAGTGATTGCATGGACAGTCCCTGCTCTGTTTTCCCATTAGGTGAGGGCGTGAGCAGTGGCACTACTACAACTAGCTGTGATCCCGTTGATAGGAAGCGCAAGAGGAGGACTGGTGCTGCTTCCGGCCACAAATCACAAGTCTGGATGCACTTCACCAAGATTTACAGCAGAGATTATGGCGTGGTGTATGTAATGTGCCACACCTGTGACAGGGGGTACGGTAGCGGTCGCTCTACGAATGGCACCTCTCACCTGTGGAGGCATAACAAGAGCTGCACAAACAAGCACTCTAGGACAGGGAACGCGAATGACGCCACTGCAGCAGAATGGGATGCAGAAATCTGGCCACTGTTCCTGCTCTTGAAGAATTACGGAGGTTGTTTTTCAAATCAAGGACCTTGTATTTCTTTGTTTGTCACTGCTATGCATATACTCACACATGTTCTCTGTTTCGGAAAAAAACAGAGCATCAACCATCCGGGGCGATGTGCTGAAGCTAGGAGCACAGAAGATGGTCTGCAGGGTTTGCAGTTGCAGTGCTGCTGATGGGTGGAAGTGGAATGCAGGCAATACAGTGGGGCTAATCCCCTTCTTGTTTTCACTAGTGTAGCTGCTTTCAGGTTACTCTGTCCAAAAGTCCTCGTTGGGGGCATGATGCCTCACTTGTTCGGTTCTCTCTATCTTAGACTGTCATACTCTTCTTTTCTACTCCTACAATGTATAGGTTCTTTTTCTCTTTCTTTGCTTTTATCCCTTGGCGCTTGCCGCCTTTTACAGTTAGCGCTCTATGCTGTTCCTTCCTTCTTATAATGAAATCGCAGTTCTCCTGCGTTCCCTCGAAAACAATGTATAAGTGGCTAAGACCTATGGTTACCTGTCTTTGTTCTATCATCAGGGATGTGTAATGTCCTCGAATCTTTGAGAGAAACTGTACGTGGCTGATTTTAGAGACAGAACATGAACCGAATTAACTCAAACGCCTGCTACCCTGGAGCTTGAACTTTCACTGTAACGGTAATTAACCACTGTATTTTGGCATTGGTCTTGATCCATGCATCTTCCTTCCACCGATTCTTTTTTCTTAACGATACGTACGTGAAAGCGGCCCAGAACCATGCACAAGAAGCCCACAACAAGGACAGCAAGCCTGGCCCATCAAATATAAGTTGCTTCTCATCTATTATTGGACATTGAAGCCCAAACTTGACTTAGGTATGATTTTCTTAAAAAAACTATTTCTTGTTTCTATGAAATGGTGAAATCATTTACTCAAAAAAAAAGATGAAATGGTGAAATCAGTTTTACTTCTTATGAAACTATTTGTAGGACCTAGTTTCTCTTTAGGAATTGTTTTGCATTTCGTATGGTTTCTTCGGGAATATGTGTGGTGCTCCGAAGCTCTTAGATGCTCCCTTTCTCCCGTTTCAAAAATTAAAAAGACTATAGAAAGTGCATGAAAAATCAACAAAATACGAATGGATAGATTATGCAGACATCCTTCTTCAAGTAAAATTTCAGCATGAACAAAAACTTCTGCGAGAAGGAAAATTATGATGTAGGTCATGCCGATTGTCGATCTAGGTAAAGAACCCAATTAAAAATCATTATTTGGTCTGTTACGTATAAGGTCCGTTACGTATTCTGCAATTTTTTTGCTTTATTTCGATAATTGGTTTATCGTTATAGCTTTTTATATTTGATATTTAAAAATAATATTAAATCATAAACCAGTGATCCAAATGAAATAAATTTTTCTCAAAATACAAAAGGAAACGTATACAATTCGCTGATTTTTTTAGAAGATTTGAATTCAAAGTTTAAATTTTTCGTAATCGAAGGGCTAACAGATGGGTAAAGTTACTGTATCTCAGTCCGATCGCCTCATATGTCCATCGATTAGTCACCCCCCCTATTATTCACACGTATACACGGTGGAGTATGATGAAGGGCTTTGGCGTGGTGTGTTCTAGATCCTTCTTTCATAGATGCCCGATTGTAATATGCTCTTTATGCCATCGTTTTGGATATACCTTGGCTTCTTTCCTGATTAACCACTGTAAAGTCACAGATTCACCAAAACTTGTGGAAATCTGTTAGTGATTCGTGATTTAAATTCTGAAGTCAAAATTCCCATCATTTGTGTACACTGAACTATTAAATGCCGATCTAAATTAAAATGATACATGTTTGGCACACCAGGAAATGGCGATCCCGTCGCGATGGTTGGGTGGATATTAGAACAGATTGAGCCAGCCCATTAGCGCAGAAAAAAAATATTCCTGCTCAATTTTTTAATTTTTTTTAAAAGTGCTCGCACTTAAAAATACTTGCTCTCCTCGAAACATTTTCATTTATTTTTTATTCATTTTTTGCATTAAATTTATAAGACTTGTTTCACTCAAAAATTAATAGTTAAAAAAATTCATAGATGAAAAAGTGTATAAAAATCCTCATGTTGCCCCCTTGGGTTGCCAATTGTGTTGTTCTTTTTTTCAGTGTCAAAGAAAGAAGCTCAAAGCATTTCCCCTTTTTATTTTTAATATAAATGAATCTTGTTATTATTTAAGTTTTCATAGTACAAAGCGAGTGGATCTGATTACCTTCTTTTTTGTCCTTCAGGTTAGGCTATTCAGAGGAGACTTCACCATTAACCCACAGAGCGTCTACAAGACACTTTCGGAGCTCTGGGATGGGGAAGTTTAGGATCGTGTTTATCCCGAGCAACATACATACATTAGAACTACGCGCTTCACATCTACCTACCGTATGTTACTTTGGATGTTGCTTTATTTTCAGTTCTGACTCAAGATCATGTGTTGCCCATACATTGACAATTTGCACCCACTTTGTAAACTCGTAACTTGATTGTCAATAATATGCGTAACATGCGCAAATCCTTGTGAGCTTATTCAGCCTGCACCGAGTATTGAATGGTGCTGGCATTGAGACGGTGGATGTTGATGATGGGCTTACTATTGTTTGCAGGTCTCGCATATCTATCGAGCCTACCAGTTGGAAGTCACGCTCACGCATAAGAGCGACATAGCAAAGTCGATGGGAACCCGGCTCTATGTGTTTGCTTTTTCATCACATGATCATTCCTTCCATCTCTTAGTCATCGCTTGTTGGCAATGCTAGTCACGTTTATTCCACATCGATTAAGGGAGGACCAAGGCCTCTCATAAATGTGTGTAGCTCTTTGGGCGTGGTGAGCAGATGGATCGAAAATGCTGGTTAGCAGACCCGGAATTGCATACCACATGGTGGCCTCACCTAGGACCACGAGTGCCCCATGAAACCCATCTGGGGCAACCTTATCTAGTTTCTCCCAGTTGAATGACGATATGAAGTCATTGCCACGACGTGGGTTGATTATGAGCTTTATTTTGTCAAAGGCCTCACACTTCCATCAAGTCCAATCAAAAGCAACACCCACAGAGAAGTGCAACTCAACCCGATTGATGCAACCCAAACGCCCATGTGTTTCGCCATGTGTCAATCTATTGAACTTTGTTCATTCAACCCACCTATGTGTTTCAAGAATCAAGACTACCAGCTTGCATAGCGTCACTTTCATAGTTAAATCACTGAATAAATTTCTGAAAAACTAGTGAAGTGTTAAATACAAGGATTCCTTAATTACTTCCATAGTAGGTTTTAGTTATTTTCTCTGAGATTTTCCTAATGTGTATAGCCTTGTAAACTAGAAAATAGTAGCTCCTAAACCAGTTAAATTATCTCCAAAAATCCATAGTTCATTTTATGACGAATTTTCTAGTGCATGAACACGATACTGAAATTTCTAACCCCGCACTTACATAGGGTTTGAACACGATGCTGAAATTTTTAATCCCGCACTTACATAGGGTTTTCATTCCTGCCTCCACCTGGTTGATGGTATGGATGTGAATCCATATAACATTCCATTCCATGCATATATATACACGCGTTTTGTCGATGGCAATGCATAAAATGTTTAAGACAAGATTTTGAGCATGTAAAATGCTCTCTATTCCCGAAATGCATAGAACAGAAAAGATGATGCGACCATCACTCGCTCATTTCTTGTCTGAAAGTAGACCTAGCTAGTGAAAACTAAAGACACAACAAGCTCATCGATCATTCCGGCGATCGACAACACATGACATGATCCCTGCGGCGTCCAATACATAGATCATGCGGCCGGCGTGCAGCGGCGCTCGCACAGGTTGGCGACTCTGTCCCTGCAACGGAAGCCGTCGGTGGAGTTGACGCACGTCTTGCAGCCCTTGCTGCAGCCGGTGGGCGACACGTCCATGCAGTTGCACTGCGGCGGGATGGACCTGGTGCACGACCCGCACTTGTCGCAGCACGGCCACGATGCGCTCGGCGCCGCTGCATGAAGCAAACCAGGGCAGGTCAATAAGCTGCTACACCGAGTTCTTACTCGAGCCAAATTAAACAGAAGAGAGACGGATAGGTTTTGAATTCTTTTTGCAAAATTTACCGGCCCTGAGCGAAATGGGTGAAATTCAGCTTTTCGGGAAATTTTCGGAAAATTTTGGACGAAAAGCATCAACCAAAATTTAAACTCCTGAAAAAAAACTGAGTGAATTTTGAAAGAAAAATGATCAAAACTGCTCCCAAGAATTGAAACGTTGCAGATAAAAACAAAACCTAAGGAAACAAACCTGAAGAGCAATGCAGGTTGGGCTGAACTTCAGGTTGAGTCGAAAATTCAAACAAAAACGAAATTATTTGACCGAAAAATATATTTTACGGGCCTGAACGAAATGGACAAAATTCGCCCAAAATTCGGTTTTCTCGGGCGAAATTCAAAACCCAAGGATCCCTCACCAGCGCTGCGGAAGGGGTTGCCGTGGGCGAGAGGCAGGGCTGAGGCGAGGATGGCGACGACGGCCAACGCGGCGAGCAGCACCTGGGGCCTCATGTTTCCTTCCGTGTGCGAGGATCGAACTGGGTTGGAACTTGGAAGGGAGGGGATGGAGCTCGTGCTTTGCTTTGCTTGCTAGGACTGGGAGGGTGATGGCTTATGGGATGGAATGCCGGGCTTCTTATAAGTGAAAAAGCTCATGATTGGTTGCAAACACTGGACTGGATATCTAGCACGCATACACGCGAGAGACACGAGGCATGTGTTCCACGCGTAGTAGACCGAAGGAATCTATTCTGAAGCTTGATAGCTGGCTGGTTGGTGCTAGGTTCTGGCAGTGTACTACACATTGGCTTTTCACATCACATGGATTGGTTTTCATACATAGAAATGAAGATGATTTTTTTGTATCATCAATTAGTTAAGGACAAGCGATTTACCTAGTTAATTAACGAAAAACAAAGCAAAAATCATTACAACGGATTAGAAAAGACTACAAACACTCGACACGAGGGTCATTACAATACAATTAAAACCCCAACAAAAACATCTCAACAAAGAAACCAGATACCATGAAATCAATACAGGAAAAACATATTTTGCCTTGTGTTTCCTGTACACCGAGACTATTCTATCGGCCTCACGGCTTATAGCGGTTTACGATGTGTGTGGGCATGCAGGCACACGATGAAAATCCCTACCCCAGCTTACCGTGATCTAAGCTGTAACATGTATGATGTACACCCGACGTGCGAAACGAACATGTAGACGTGGAAACACTCGTCCTTTTTTTGTAATGCACGAAAAACAGAGGGACACATAGCTTACCCACCGCGTTTTGACGGCACTGTTACAGGGGTGTGTAAGTCGTGTGTCTCTGTCAGTACACATGGCAAAATTAAGGTGGTCAACCACTGACCACGCCGATTTCCCAGACGCACCTCCCCCCCCCCCCCCCCCCCCCACACACACACACACACACCCCGATTTACAAGAACCCAAAAAATCATGGGACCTTGCAAGGTGTAATCTTATGGACCCTGTGGGTGGTAAAATTTGAAGATTATTTCACGGAAGCCTTCATAGAGGTTGTGTGGAACCCGGAAAATCTCACAGGAAGGATCTAGCTATGTAGAGGTATCATGACCATGTTTTGAAGGGAGTGAGGGTACCTGTCAGCGAACACTTTTCACATAATATGGTATAACTTGTCCATATTACCGTAAAAAAAACTTTTCCATATTGTAATGACATATACTATGGAATATATTAGTGATTTTACAATAAATTTGAGTCAACAACAGTAGATGAAATATGATTAAAATACCACAAACCATAATTTGGAAAAGAATACTGGTGACAAATCACGACAGAAAATAGGCATTCAAGAGAAAAGTACGATGTCCATCTTGGGCTATATAATACTTGATATTGTCTACGAAAAGTCGCGGGCATTCGAAGAGGAATTGTTTTACCATTTATTTGTATTGTTTTTGTTTTCGAATAGGATGAAAAGACTTTCCCCGCAAAAAAAAGACTCACCCGATGTCTTCAGGTTTATTTCATAGACCACGTCTTGGCCTTTAGACCTACTACCTATTGTATGCCATTGATTTTTGCACACCAATCTAATAAAAAAATCCTAAAACCATAAAAAACAGGTACCACATGCTTCCAATAGTCTCATATCTATGGACTTACTAGAATAATTGTAATGATCATTACATATACTTGGTTACTTATATAGTTTATGCAATCGATGACACTAAATCGATCGTAAGTCATTGAGTTCTGTAGACCAATCTTGTTTGGATAAACCTAAGATGATGAAAAGTATGTGCCGTATTCTTCAAAACATTGAATATTATTAATTTCATGTTTTCGGAGTACATCTAGTATTTCATTCAATTAATGGTCCTTATAGAAAAACATTATCTAATTGTGCAATCATTCACACCATCTTAAAATTAGGAAATGTACAATAATTTGCAATTAATATGCTCTCAACCGTATCTCATGACAATAGGGGCCAAACTAAGTAACTCCATCAACGCTCTTGATGGGAACTTCCTTGCGAAGAGGAAGCATATTGTGTCTTTTGTACCGTCGTTACCGTCGTTGCGAGGCCCTTCCTTCAATTGTCGTCAATACTTTTTAGCCGCTAGCAGAAATTATTTGAAGGCAGATGCCAGGTGTCCGTGCCTTTTGGTGACCGCCTGGAATATTTGATATATTTACTGCATTTCTAAGTTCTTTATACGGGGAAATCATGATCTGACCTATGAACACAAGAAATAATGGCGGGAGATGGGCTAAAATTCCCCATCTCTAGTCTGTGGTCCATGAGCGGGCACTGTGCAACCAAAGGGGGAGGTATCTACATTGGTGGCCAGGGCTAGACCATCGTTGTGTGGTTTAGTCCTGTTTAAACCCACGGAAATTTACAAGAGCCCAGTAAATAATGGGACCTTGCGAGGTGTAATCATTTGGGTCCTCAGGGTGTGGTAAAAGTTCAAGAGCACTTCACAGAAGCCCTCATAGAGGCTGTGTGGAAATCGGAAAATCTCACATGTAGAATCTTGCTATTGAGATCGAGCTAACATGACCAGTTTTTGAAGGGAGTGCGGGCACCTGTGTCAACGAAGACTTTTCATACAATATGCCTTAACTTGTTCATATTCTGTTGAAGTGAATATTTCAGAGTTAAATACCAAAACATTTTCTCTTTATATCGACAATAGTTGTAAACTAGATTTAATTTGAATATATCAGTGGTTTTACATTAAATTTGAGTCAAACATTGTAGATTAAATATGTTTAAAATACCACACACAATAATTGGACAAAAATTACTGGCAAAAAACTCAATAGAAAAATTGGTATTCAAGAGAAAAGTACGATGTCCATCTCGGGATAGATTATACTTGATTTTGTGTACCAAAAGTTGCAGGTATTTGAAGAGGACATTTTTTAGCATTTATTTGTATGTTTTTTGTCTCCTAAATGGATGAAAAGATTCTCCGCCCGGTGTCTCCAGGTTTATTTCATAGACCATGTCTTGACCACTAGACATACTACCTATTGTATGCCATAGATGATGAAATGTGTCATATGCTTCAAAAATTGAATATTATTAATTTCATGTCTTTGGAGTACATCTAATATTGCATTCAGTTAAGGGTATTAGTCCTTACATTACCAAAATATTATCTAATTGTGCAATCATTAACACCATATTAAAATTAGCAAAATGTACAACATTGCAATTAATATGTTCTCAACCGTATCCCATGACAATAGGGGCCAGTCTAAGCAACTCCATCAACGCTCTTGACGAGAATTTCCTTGCAAAGAGGAAGCATATTGTGGCTTTTGTATCGCCGTTACTACAATTCCCATCGGTCCTCATCCCCTCAAGAAGGTCAACGCTTACATCATTATAGGTATCCGGATGCGGGCCCCTCGTCCACCGTGTATAAGTCAGTGTTCTGTTGGCATTTCCATGCCACCCAGAGGCGGCGATGAATGTCGGTAAGTAGTGCTCGTCCATGACACATGGCACACTACAATGGTGTTGGAACACTGGGAAGTAGGTCTCATCTGAGACCACCTCGATCGCGAGGCCTCGGTCAATAACAAACCATTGGGAGCCCTTACGCCAATACGCACGCGTTACGGTCGGGGCCATGGCCGATCTGTAGCGGCCACGGGCGTGAAAGCCCGGGGCGTCAAAGAGGTCAACGAAGGAGGTGACAGGAGCGGAATGCATGAGGTAGGAGTAGACCGTGGTGAAGTTGTAGAGTGGAATGCATGACTCAGAGAGGAGGACGAATCGTTGATTGCTGATGTCGAGGAGAGCATTTGCGAGGAGGCGGCGCTCGGCCTCCACTATGCTGGACTTCCCCCATCGAGCTTCCTGTACAATGCAATCAAGAATTAAATTGCAACCTTTCGTAACCATACAACGCAGTGATCAATGAAACTGCATTCTTTCTTAACCATATATACTTGTGACTGAACTCGGGTGCACCTACACCCCAACCAAGCACGACTTTCACTTATCTATTTCTCCCGAACGAATTCATATATAAACATTACACTTTGCGTGTCAACGGTCAGATTTGAATGTGTAACATAAAATGATAGTGATGATTCAGTAAAATCTTATGTTATATATTTATCCTACAAAAATAAAAATCTAGAAAGCTTCAATCTCTTAAAATTCTGTTTCGGAGAAACAACAGAAAACTGAGAAACAACAGAAAACTGAGTAGTTTCTATGCAGTAGTGAGATAGCATGAATCTTCATGCAAAGCTGGTGACAAAGATAGGTCTTGCACCTACACCACGATTGGGAAAGTCCACTCTCTACGAAGTGAAATTACCCAATTAATGGATCCAAGTATGATGCTTGTGTTTCAAGCATCCTCCTATTGCCTTACACTTTTAAAGTCTCCACTTGTGTAAGTAAATCCAAATGGGATTATGTTGATGAAAACGTGCTGCCAGAATGCAAATGGCACTGACACAATGTAAACCACCAAATCCTAAACTGGATTATGTGGATAGGCGATAGGCTGAAATAGGCAGATGATAGCTCACCTTGCTAGGCACCCGCCGGCCATAGAATACCGACCCCTTCTCCGGCGAGCCGGCGTAGGACGGGTCCGGGTGCACGTACACCGAGAACATTGTATTATGCCCGTCGAAGAACCTCTCCCACAGCGGCGCCAACGGCATGTCCCCACGGACGAGGAACATGAAGGCCACCTTTGGCACGCCGAGTACCAGCGAGCTGATCCCTTTGATCCTCGGCGCCATGGACGCCCGCAGCAGCAGCTCGTCGTCCGTCATGTTGTGCAGCATGACGATACGCTGCTTTTCACCATCGTCGAGGTGCGGCTGAGGCGGGGGCGGTGGCGGTGGCGGTGGCGGGGACGGCTGCGGCGCCGGTGTCGGGGGTGGCACGGAGAGGTCGTCGCAGGTGGATGCGAGCTGGATCACGGTTGCGACGGCCGGGCGGGTGGCGGGGAGGGAGCCGAGGAGGAAGTTGGACGCCATGCCGAGCGCAAAGGCGACCGCAAAGAGGAGGAACCGCGAGAGGAGGCCCCACGCCGCCTTCGCCATGGCCGGCCGACCTGCAGCTCGGGAGCAGTGAGCAAGTAGCATGCATGGATGAGCCTTGAGCTTTGCCACTGGTTCTATTTAACGACCTTGAGACCACTTCTACTTTTGCACTTGCACGTAACTGACTCGTTCTCTCGACATATAAACATTGACCACTTGCGTTATTTTGATCATGCGTGGGCTTGAATCAACGTAGACGCGTTGAATGAATCTGCCGAATGAATGCTGAGAAGACATTCAATTTGACGCCCTAAAATGCAGCAACGTAGAGTTTCTCAAGTGGATGATGCACAGTTAAATGTACGACTTCTTTGCTACAGACGACTGACAAGTTGAGTGTATAACAAATGTGAGCCAACCACGAAGCAACGGCTAGCAAAAGGAGCTCCTAAGGCTAAAGTCTACTTCTTGGCTCGAGCACATGTGAGCTCTGGTGAAAAGTAAAATCAGATATATAAAACGGATACAAATGAAAAAAAATCGTACTATTTGTCAAAAACGTTGATGTGTATTATCCTGCTTGCATATTTTCATGATATATTCACATACGAGGAGTTGTAGGTCAAAATAATGTCATTGCTCCAAAATACTTTCAAGAGCAATCTTTTTGGATCATCGTTTTTTTGTATTTTGCGTAGACCTTCATGGATGTGATTCCATCATGAAATTTGCATGCATGTGTATCATACATCAATGTTTGTTGACAAACATTTTTTTAAATTTATTTCCCTATTCAATGAATTTTACTGTTAAGCTCAGGTAAGCTTGAGCTAAGTAACTCCATATCCTCCTAGTTCCATTTTATTAAGGGAAAAGATTCCCTTCAACCGGCAGATCTTTTGTACGCGTCTGTCGCCTGCGCAACCGTCCGATGCGGTTAGATCTACCAGCGCGCTAACTAGTATATGGTGCCAGCTTTCTTTGCAATAGATCTGTTGTTGCAAAGGTCAGTTCGCAACAACCGTTCTGTTGTAAGGCTTATTACGGTGATCAGAAAAGAAAAAAATATTTGTAGGGTCCTTTGCAACAGGCATCTTGTTGCAAAGGTCCAATTGCAACAAAGCCTCTGTTGCAAAGCCCTGCACAAGAGGATCGTTGAAAAAATTTGTACTATGTACTAGTATGGTTAAAATAAAAAAAAATCAATCCATGAAAAAAATCCATTTTATAAGTTTTGCAACAAAGATTTGTTGCAATGGTTCAAACGCAACAGAGGTTTTGTTGCAAAGCTATTGTGATGGTTTAACGTAAAAAAATCTTCGTCAAGGCTTTGCAACAGAAGACATGTTGCAATGACTGATCGCAACGAAAGATCGGTTGCAAAGCCCATGATGATTCGGAATCGATCGGACGGTCCTACAGGTGGCGGATAACTGGTATACTACGACAGGCGGACGCGTAGCATCGCCCTTTTATTAATGCACACGTCCTGTTTACGGAATACATTCCCGGCACTTAGTCTATTTGTCTCAGTTTCCTGGAAAAAAAATTCGACATCAACCCATCGTTTCTTCTTTCTATTCCGCCAGTCATGTTTACTCCGCCCCATGTATATTGCAAGTATTGGCAGGCGGATTTCTTCTATTGTAGCTTAATTAAACCAGCGAGACCATCTTCCACTTTACCATACACCTCAGACTCATCTATAAGACTAGCCATAGTGGGGAGTAACTTCAACTAGTAACATCATGTTGTTACTAGTCTATGTTATTATCTTTATAGTGGAGAATAACATAGATGTGGTGTCATGCAACACTTCATTTATTATGTTGTAGACTCATATTGTATTGCTATGTGTGATGTTACTCAAAAAGCAAGTAACTACCTAAGTTACCACATCACTCTTTTTCTTCATTAACTACTTGCCACATCACCTATTTTGCATAGATAAGTGTGATGTTACTAGTGATGTTACTCCCACTATGGCTAGTCTAAGTATCTCTGGGAAGCCTTAATTGGATAGAACGATCATCCATTAGTGCGTGTACTTTTCGATAATATAGCATTAGTGCACAATGAAAATGCAATTCTTCGTAGTGCGCGTCCCTTCATGTTTGTGTGCGTGTGCACACGGGAATTCACTAGGGAACGCATGTCTGGCGGCATGCATGTATGCAACGACATGCGACCACACATTTGCTTCAAGACTGTGAAATCTTCTATGTCATTAGACCTTAATTACTGCACCTGAATCTATAATTGTCAACTTTTGATGTAGTTGCATGAGTTATCCACCCCCATTTTCATACTTTTTTGTTTTATCTTCAAATTTAATACATTATAGTTGTGAATTATTTCGTTTATGTTTTCTTGTTCGTTGAAAGGAGACTTTCCAGTGCGATCAAATTTGACTACATTTTGATGACTTTTTTTAAAATTTACCAAGTTTCAAACATTAAAATTAATAATTGTAATGTAAAGTTTTTACAAAGTTTTACCGATTCTTGTAAAGTTCATTTGCTTTTAGGGTTTATGTTGAGGCTAAGGATTTAGTTGTTCGGTCTTAGGGTTTAAGGTCTTAGATTTAAGATTTATGTTTTTGTTTCTGAAACTTACTGAATTTATCATTCGTTCTCTTTATGTGTTAGTAGGGGAAACTTGGTGAAGTTTCTAAAACTTGTCAAATTGTATTAAAAATGAGCTTGTTAGAATGCCCTCATAACAATAAACATGAATATGAAAACGAAAATTAATTTGACCTTCGTTTAGCGAAGGAGGGCACACCTTCAACTTTAGACATGATTAATTTTTTACCTGTTGAAAGATGACAATCTGTAGAATCTATTATGTTTACTCTGGCGCGTACGTGTTACAAGCACGTCATTTTGTGCCACTGTGGCTCGGCCGGGCATGATGATTTTTTCATTCTGCCATAAGAATACAACACACTCATCATTGATAGGCGTTTCGGGGAAGAAGTCCGCAGAGCGTGCTCAATCGTTACACTACGGGACGGAGGCAATACGCCGACGGCCGGATGCCGTCGGCGTAGGCCTATCCCGACGGCCGCCGTCGGCGTATAGCCGTCGGGCCAGGGTTTCCTCGGGCTTGACCTAAAAGACGTCGGCGTAGGCCAGGTCGTCGGCATATACGGGTCCCCGACGGGCTTTTTGTGGTCGTCGGCGTAGGGCCGTCGGCGTAGAGCTCGTGGGCCCCACACTGGGCTTAACGGCCGTTAGGCCTGGTCGGCCTCTACACCGACGGCCGGGCCGTCGGCGTAGGTTGCCACGCGGCAAGCTGTGGGTGGGCTGGGCTTGGGGTCTACGCCGACGGCCTGGCCGTCGGGGTAGCTCCCCTTACAGGCAGGCCACGCGTCACCCCCTCATGTGATCTGGGCAGAGGGCCTACGGCCTACGCCGACGGCCAGGCCATCGGGGTAGGTACTGGCATGGTACCTATTTTTCTCTGTTTTGCTACGTTTCCTGCATATACAAACTTCTAGTTGCACAGTATTCATCCACATATCATTATATAGCACATGCACATCAACAAAGAACATAATAGATAGATAGTAACGATAGACATGCACATCAACATAGAGCAAAATAGATAGATAGATAGTATCGATAGACATGCACATCGTTTCAATACACGGTATAACAACATCCAAACATCTAAAATAAATAGATAGTATCGATACACAGTACAA
The DNA here is from genome assembly GCA_950022295.1 of Bromus sterilis. NCBI lineage: Eukaryota > Viridiplantae > Streptophyta > Magnoliopsida > Poales > Poaceae > Bromus > Bromus sterilis. The sequence continues at coordinate 272,999,798 of OX465601.1, forward strand.
GAAGAGCTAAACATCTACAAAGAGACCTCTACCCGGCCGCCGTAGCATCATCCTCAGCTCGTCGCGTCCGGAGAGGGAGTCGAGCCGGAGAAGCCGAGGTCTCCGCGCGTGAAGATAGGCGACTGACGGTGCGGAGGCACCGTCGAACCAGCACCGGAAGCAGGTGATCCTGCGCCACCATGAACCGGTGTGCTCTCGCGCGAGGCACCACTACCACCGGGGCCAGGGTGCCCCGGTGTGACCGCGCGGGACGCCGACGGCGAGGCAGCAGCACGACCAAAGGGTCCAGTCCAGGAGGCTCCCATTCCCTACACGTTTGAGCAATAGTTAGCAACCGCCAAGGCACATGAAAGCGGTAGCAACTGATTGGGCAAGTAAATTACCGGGGTTAAGCCGGTGTAGTAGTAGTTCTGGGCGAACTCTTCCTTCGATACAAACTCCGGCTTAAGCCCGGCTCGAGGAGGTCGTGGCGGTATATCGACGAGCACTCCCGTAAACCGAGCACTCTCTAGAGCCTGCAAGATAGTTAACATGTCAGGCATTGCACAAAAGTATGAAAATTGAGACTTGTCATCTTTTGAAAAAAAGAAAGGTTGGAACTTACAACTTCTTTTGCCTCTTTTCACTCCTCGTGTATTTGTGCTCTCTGTCTCCACTGCGCAAGGTCCACCAAATAGGCGTCGTTGTGGGCCTTGTAGGCCGCCTCGAAAGCAGCCTACAATTACAAAAATTGAACCATCTCATCAACTAAGCCACTGAGGAAGTAGTATTGTCACAGAAAGGATGGAAATGAGAGAAACTTACATCGTAGCCAGTCTGGGAAGGCCGTCGTCGAGGAGGCGGTGCGGGGTCGTCGGGGCCGAGGGTAGCCTTGATCCGCGTGAGGCTCAAATTGGGACTGCGCGGGGTCATCTTATCCCTGACCTTTAGACGGCCGTGCTAAAGGCCTCCCCCAGATAGGACCAACGCTCTGGGGTCGGGTTCCGCACTTCTAGGGTCTTCCAACTCCGGATTAAAAGAGATCATCGCCTCGAGGTAGTTAGCACCGTCCTCCTGGGCAGTGCCGAAGTACTCGGGAAGCTGAGGCTGAGGCTGGGAGAGATCGGGCGCCATCAACCTCATCGAGTCCCATGAGTCATATGAGCTGACAGGCCTCCCTAGTTTATCCTCCTGCATCGCCAAAGAGATTTTATGAGTACCAAGTAGGAACATGCATGAGGGGAAATAAAAGCAGGTTGTTCCATGTATGTGTATACCAGCTTGGCCTTGTAGCGCTCACTGCCTAGGTTTCCAGCCCGATGTGTCCCCCCGCTGCCGCGGTTCGCCTTGTTCCGCTCGCTCAAGGCGTTCCACTCCTCGCCTTCCCCGCGCCACCTCGCAGTCAACGCCCTCCATGCCTCCTCCTTGCCATAGGCCCAATCGGGCCTAACCTGAAAAATCAATACGCTTGTGAAGAAGAGATGATGCAATTGCAACTTAGCATCAACATAGAATCTCATCGAGAATTTACTTACCTCGTCGTACTATTCCTCGCTCATCGTCGAGCGTGACTTGACATTCTCGTGCTTCGACGACGGCTTGCCCGATTTCGCCATGTTGTATTGACTCCTGGCGGTATGACCCTGGTTATAGAACTGCTGATTAGTCAACCTCTTACAATGAGCCTACAGTGTCTTGTTCGCCGTCTCCTGGTGCTCCGGAGCCACCCTATAGAATCTCTGAAATCATGCATCAAAAAAGTGTGGGATTCATGAGTTAGCATGGCGGGGTCATCAACTATGAACAAAAAAAGTGTGAAGAGTCATGATTTTGCCTTACCCAAAACTTATTGATCACGGCGTCACAAGCTTTCCCGTAGGGGCGATAATCTCCGAGCTCATAGTGTCTCCAAGTCGTGGCTAGCTTCCTCTCGCCTTTGTCTGTGGTGTAGAAGCCCGGCCAAAACTTCCTAATGATAGCTCCAAGCATGCAGCCAGGGACTCGGGTCCCCGCAGGATGAAACCAATTGCTGCACAAGAATCAAACATTAGTACATGCCAAGTTGGTATCAACGAAATGAAACTATAACCACTTACTCAGTTCTAGTAGGTTCAATGAGTGTCCGAGCCTCCGGGGCAGGCTCCTCCTTAGGGACTTCTGTTTTCCCACGAACCTTTGCCTTCTTCGTCGACGCACTCGATGGCCCCGACGCAGTCACCATCTCCTCGTCTCGAGACTCCGCTTCCAAGTCTCGAGAGTCAATCTCCTCGTCTGGAGACTCCGAGAACGCGGTCTATGAAGCCACGTCGCCGGAAGCGGAGGGTATGTCACTTAGAAGGACGGTACCTCGCTCTCGTCCTCGGCCTCCTGCAATCAGAAAAGGTAAACAATTAAGCAGCATGTTGAAAAATAAATACCAAGCATAATGAAGATGCAATGTACCTCCTCGGTCTGACCTCGGGGGACGTCCCCCTCTTCCTCCTCGTCGTCCTGCATCCCCTCCTCCTCCTCCTCCTCCTCCTCCTACCTCCTCGGCGCCGTACCTTGAGGTGGTTGCTCTTTCACTCTTCGTCTTCTTTATCCCCTGAAGAAAGGACTGCAGTGATGCCTTGTCACTGCTCATATTGGCCAATCATCTGCATTGAAAAAAATAAAACAATTAAGCGTAAAGACGAAATGCAATTAAGAAGCATAAATACGCAATGCAATTAAGATGAAAATAAATACTAATACTCGTCATCACTCTCAGCCTCGGGATCCTCGCACGGTGGAGACTCATCATTGTCATGGAACATAGAGTATTTTAAATAGCACGTGCACATCGAACGGATATAAAAGTATATCATCATCAATTCATCGTAGCACATCCGCACACAATCATCATCATCATCCAAAATAACATACATCTCACTTCGTTATGTCACACAACAAAAGTTTACTTTGAATTTAAGTTTCCAAATTAACACTCCATTGTGCTGCCGCACTTGACATTTCTCTAAAAAATGCATCTCACTATTTTCCTCAATATACTAGCATTCAATTATATCCGCAAGATTAGAACGTCAGGGAATTAATCACTAGCTCACAATTGTTGCACTCGTTACTCTATCTAACGGAAATAACCTTGTGGCCCTGAGTTCGATCCCTGCCACCTTTTCAAATTTTTTGCAAATACGTTGAACATACCCATAAGTATGGATGTGGAAAATAAACACATAGCTTAGCAAGTGTTTGTCCTTGACTTTTTTTTTTGAACCAAAATAATTTATTTTGTACATGTTTTGTCTTTTGTCTTCTTCTAATTTTCATCTAAGCAATCATATACCTAATTTTCATCTAAGCAAACTTGGAGGCAGAGGAGCAGGGGAGCTCACCTTGGAGGCAGAGGAGCCAGGGAGCTTGCGGCGACGGACTGGCGGTGACGATGGGGCGTCGGGCTCGGGCTTGGCGAAGGAGGGTCGACGGCGGCAGGCTCGGTGGAGGAGGCCTCGACGGCGGGAGGTGCTCGGCGCGGCGCGATCAAAGGAGGAGGTGGCTCGGCGGTGCGATGGACGACGACGGAGGGAGGTGCGGTGGCGGCGGGAGGGGGCTCGCGGGAGGCGAGAAGCGGGAGGGGCGGCCGGCGGCAGGAGGGGGGCTTGGGCGGGTGGGACGGGCTGCCGGCGGCGGGACGGGTGGCCGGCGGCGCGCGGGTGGGCGGTCGGGCTAGGGGTGGTTGGGATTCGATTTGGGGGTGGGGAGACAGGGGGTTGACCGGGGTCTTGTGTCCGAATTTGGGGGCGCAGACCTACGCCGACGGCCAGGCCGTCGGCGTAGGTCTATTTATTTTTTTAGTCCGAGCTACGCCGACGGCCTGGCCGTCGGCTTAGGTCCATTTTCATTTTTTGTTTTTTATTTCTTTATTCTTTTATATTTTCAAGCATGTAAAATATTTTGTTTAGCACATATGTACATGGAAAATGTTTTGTTTAGCAAATATTTCTTTATTCTTTTTTATTTCCGAAACCCTAGATCGGGGGGGGGGGGGGGCGCAGATCTACCCTTATAGCTTTCTCCGTACGAGTATGGACCAATGGACTTTTTTATCTATCTATGTTTGTTTAGCACATATGTACATGGAAAACCAAGGTTGAACACATTTCACCACATTATTCACACCGGTAGACCCGTACCGGGAGTTTCCACATACGAATCGACGATTTTACTAAGTGTTAGCCCATGTCCGTGAACAACGTCAGACACATGACCTACATATGCCATCTACAAACATTAAATCACACTTATAAACATAATCTAGCTCCACATGCAGGTTTTCCAATGATTCCGATCCTCCGACGGTCATTCACCTCCGAAACCCTAGATCGGGGGGGCCCGCAGATCTACCCTTATAGCTTTCTCCGTACGAGGATGAACCAATGGACTTTTTTATCTATCTATGTTTGTTTAGCACATATGTACATGAAAAACCAAGGTTGAACACATTTCACCACATTATTCACACCGGTAGACACGTACCGGGAGTTTCCACATACGGATCGACGAGTTTACTAAGTGTTAGCCCATGTCCGTGAACAACGTCAGACACATGACCTACATATGCCATCTACAAACATTAAATCACACCTATAAACATAACCTAGCTCCACATGCAGGTTTTCCAATGATTCCGGCCCTCCGACGGTCATTCACCCCCGAAACCCTAGATCGGGGGGGCCCGCAGATCTACCCTTATAGCTTTCTCCGTACGAGGATGGACCAATGGAATTTTTTATCTATCTATATTTGTTTAGCACATATGTACATGGAAAACCAAGGTTGAACACATTTCACCACATTATTCACACCGGTAGACCCGTACCGGGAGTTTCCACATACGGATCGACGATTTTACTAAGTGTTAGCCCATGTCCGTGAACAACGGCAGACACATGACCTACATATGCCATCTACAAACATTAAATCACACCTATAAACATAACCTAGCTCCACATGCAGGTTTTCCAATGATTCCGGCCCTCCGACGGTCATTCACCCCCGAAACCCTAGAGCGGGGGGGCCCGCAGATCTACCCTTATAGCTTTCTCCGTACGAGGATGGACCAATGGACTTTTTTATCTATCTATGTTTGGTTAGCACATATGTATATGGAAAACCAAGGTTGAACACATTTCACCACATTATTCACACCGGTAGACACGTACCGGGAGTTTCCACATACGGATCGACGATTTTACTAAGTGTTAGCCCATGTCCGTGAACAACGTCAGACACATGACCTAAATATTCCATCTACAAACATTAAATCACACTTGTAAACATAACCTAGCTCCACATGCAGGTTTTCCAATGATTCCGGCCCTCCGACGGTCATTCACCTCCGAAACCCTAGATAGGGGGGGCCCGCAGATCTACCCTTATAGCTTTCTCCGTACGAGGATGGACCAATGGACTTTTTTATCTATCTATGTTTGTTTAGCACATATGTACATGCAAGACCAAGGTTGAACACATTTCACCACATTATTCACACCGGTAGACACGTACCGGGAGTTTCCACATACGGATCAACGATTTTACTAAGTGTTAGCCCATGTCCGTGAACAACGTCAGACACATGACCTACATATGCCATCTACAAAAATTAAATCACACTTATAAACATAACCTAGCTCCACATGCAGGTTTTCTAATGATTCCGGCCCTCCGACGGTCTTTCACCCCCGAAACCCTATATCGGGGGGGGGCGCAGATCTACCCTTATAGCTTTCTCCGTACGAGGATGGACCAATGTACTTTTTTTATCTATCTATGTTTGTTTAGCACATATGTATATGGAAAACCAAGGTTGAACACATTTCACCACATTTTTCACACCGGTAGACACGTACCGGGAGTTTCCACATACGGATCGACGATTTTACTAAGTGTTAGCCCATGTCCGTGAACAATGTCAGACACATGACCTACATATGCCATCTACATACATTAAATCACACTTATAAACATAACCTAGCTCCACATGCAGGTTTTCCAAATGATTCCGGCCCTCCGACGGTCATTCACCTCCGAAACCCTAGATCGGGGGGGCCCATAGATCTACCCTTATAGCTTTCTCCGTACGAGGATGGACCAATGGACTTTTTTATCTATCTATGTTTGGTTAGCACATATGTACATGGAAAACCAAGGTTGAACACATTTCACCACATTTTTCACACCGGTAGACACGTACCGGAAGTTTCCACATACGGATCGATAATTTTACTAAGTGTTAGCCCATGTCCGTGAACAACGTCAGACACATGACCTACATATGCCATCTACAAACATTAAATCACACTTATAAACATAACCTAGCTCCACATGCAGGTTTTCCAATGATTCCGATCCTCCGACGGTCATTCACCTCCGAAACCCTAGATCGGGGGGGCCCGCAGATCTACCCTTATAGCTTTCTCCGTACGAGGATGGACCAATGGACTTTTTTATCTATCTATGTTTGTTTAGCACATATGTACATGCAAAACCAAGGTTGAACACATTTCACCACATTATTCACACCGGTAGACACGTACCGGGAGTTTCCACATACGGATCAACGATTTTACTAAGTGTTAGCCCATGTCCGTGAACAACGTCAGACACATGACCTACATATGCCATCTACAAACATTAAATCACACTTATAAACATAAACTAGCTCCACATGCAGGTTTTCTAATGATTCCGGCCCTCCGACGGTCTTTCACCCCCGAAACCCTATATCGGGGGGGGGGGGGGGGCGCAGATCTACCCTTATAGCTTTCTCCGTACGAGGATGGACCAATGTACTTTTTTTATCTATCTATGTTTGTTTAGCACATATGTATATGGAAAACCAAGGTTGAACACATTTCACCACATTTTTCACACCGGTAGACACGTACCGGGAGTTTCCACATACGGATCGACGATTTTACTAAGTGTTAGCCCATGTCCGTGAACAATGTCAGACACATGACCTACATATGCCATCTACATACATTAAATCACACTTATAAACATAACCTAGCTCCACATGCAGGTTTTCCAAATGATTCCGGCCCTCCGACGGTCATTCACCTCCGAAACCCTAGATCGGGGGGGCCCATAGATCTACCCTTATAGCTTTCTCCGTACGAGGATGGACCAATGGACTTTTTTATCTATCTATGTTTGGTTAGCACATATGTACATGGAAAACCAAGGTTGAACACATTTCACCACATTTTTCACACCGGTAGACACGTACCGGAAGTTTCCACATACGGATCGATAATTTTACTAAGTGTTAGCCCATGTCCGTGAACAACGTCAGACACATGACCTACATATGCCATCTACAAACATTAAATCACACTTATAAACATAACCTAGCTCCACATGCAGGTTTTCCAATGATTCCGGCCCTCCGACGGTCATTCACCTCCGAAACCCTAGATCGGGGGGGCCCGCAGATCTACCCTTATAGCTTTCTCCGTACGAGGATGGACCAATGGACTTTTTTATCTATCTATGTTTGGTTAGCACATATTTACATGGAAAACCAAGGTTGAACACATTTCACCACATTTTTCACACCGGTAGACATGTACCGGGAGTTTCCACATACGGATCGACGATTTTACTAAGTTTAGCCCATGTCCGTGAACAACGTCAGACACATGACCTACATATGCCATCTAGAAACATTAAATCACACTATGGGCCTTCCACCACACTTTTACACATACCCTAGGTCCACATGCAAGTTTTTCTAGGATTCCGACGCTTCAGCGGTAATTCACGTGTTACATCCTGTTCCAGAGGGGTGTGTGGAGGTCTACCCCTATAGCTTTCTTCGCACGATGTTCCAACAATGTATTTTTTTGTTTGTTGAGGTTTTTTAGGACATAACTACATGGAAAACAAGGTTAGGACCTTGTAACACATTGTAGCCCCCGGTATACCCGCAAACGGGTGTATTCCACACCTACATGCATGTCCATGACTTTGCATATATAGTGTTATCGCATGAATGTGGAGATGGTCACACCAAGGAGCTATACATTGCATTTATGCACGGATCTTACACCACACTTGGACACATACCCTACAATCACATTCAAGTTCATGCGGTACTACGGCGCTCCGGCGATCTTTCTTCACCGAAACTCGGCCTAGTCTGGGCGCGAGGGGCGGGGCCGGGGAGGGGGCGGCGGTTTACCCTTATAGCTTTCTCCTCAGGAGGTAAAACTGTGGAGCATACACATATTAATATAGTACTAGTAGCATAATATATTTTAATTTAGTATTATAATTTATTAATATATTATCTTATGTATTAACTAGAAGACACAAAAAGAATAAAGAGGCGTATATCGAGGGTTGAAATGAGATGATATATATATTATAATCCCATTTCCAATATTATTTTATGGATTACTAATAAAAGATTAAACTATTAAACAAAAGAAAAGAAAATAAAAAATAAAAATGAAAGTAGGTACTACGCCGACGGCCAAAGGTCGGGGCCGTCGACGTAGCCTCTACTGGCTAACGGGGTTGCCGCCCGCCGTCAACGGGGCCCACCTGGCAGGAGTTACGCCGACGACAGCCCTCGGCGTAAATTGGGTCTACGCCGATGGCATGTATACGCCGACGGCGGCCCTCGGCCAAAATAGGCCTAAGCCGACGGCTTTGGGACGCCGACGGCCCATTACGGGGCTGACGAGTCTGCCAGTCTACGCCGACGGCCCCGACATTTGGCTGTCGGCGTAGATGTCGGCCGTAGGCGTCAACCGCCTCTCCCGTCGGCGTAGATCTTGGGAACAAACATGGTTTGTAATGACCCTAGTTATGACCTAACCAAACACAACCCAAGAGAAATGTCCACCGGGCTACCCCCATCCGGAGAATATCTAGGGGGGTAGACGATCGGGGGGACCAGCAGGTCTACCCCTATAGCTTTCTCCGTACCAGGGTGGACCAATGGACTTCTTGTCTCCATCTGTGCTTGTTTAGCACATATATATGTACATGGAGAACCAAGGTTGGACACATTTCACCACAAGATCATTCACCTCCGGGAGTACACGTCTACACGTGTGCACGAATCTTTTTCTAAGTGTTATCGCATTCATGTATGAAGAAGGTCACACCTAGGATCTATGTTTTGCATCTATGGGCCTTCCACCACACTTGAACACATAAACTAGGTCCACATGCAAATTTTTGTGGGATTCCGACGCTCTAGCGGTTATTCACCTGCGACATCCTGCTTCGGAGGGGGGCCTGGCGGTCTACCCCTATAGCTTTCTCCGCATGATATTTCAACAATGTACTTTTTGGTTTGTTAAGATTTGTTTAGGACAAAACTACATGGAAAACAAGGTTGGGACCTTGTAACCTTTCGTAGCCCCCGGAATACCCGCAAACGGGTGTATTTCCACCTACATGTCCATGACTTTGAATAGTGCTATCACATGAATGTGAAAATGGTCACACCAAGGAGCTAGACATTGCATTTATGCATTGATCTTACACCACACTTGGACACATACCCTACAATTAATCACATGCAAGGTAATGCGGTACTACGGCGGTCTTTCTTCACCGAAACCCGGCTTAGTCCGGGCGCGAGGCCGGGGCCGGCCGGGAGGGGGGCGGCAGTGTACTCTTATAGCTTTCTCCGCACGAGGTACAACTGTGGAGCATACATATTAATATAGTAATAGTAGCATAATATATTTTAATTTAGTGTTATAATTTGTTATTATATTATTTTATGTATTAATTAGTAGACATTAAAAGAATAAAGAGGCATACGTATATCGAGTGTTGAAATGAGATGATATATATTATAATTCCATTTCCAATATTATTTGATGTATTAGTATTAGTAATATAAGATTAAATAGTTAAACAAAAGAAAAAAAAATGAAAAAAAAAACACAACCCGGGGTCTACGCCGACGGCCAAAGGTCGTAGCCCCTGCTGGGTTGACGCCGTAACGTCCGGCCGTCACCGGGGCCCACCTGGCAGGCCTACGCCGACGGCCTTTCTACGCCGACGGCGGCCCTCGGCCTAGGTACGGCTACGCCGACGGCTTTGGGACGCCGACGGCCCACCACCAGGGCTGACGAGCCGGGCCGTCTATGCCGACGGCCCCGACATTTGGCCGTCGGCGTAGGTTTCTGCCGTAGACGTCAGCCTCTTCTCCCGTAGTGTTAGTATGTGCAATTATTAAGTACATAGTGCATATATTAGCATTAGTATGTGCGATTGTTTTCCGTTATTTTGGGAGAAACAGCTGGTGGACATTTCTTGTGTGTGTGCGCGCGCGCGCGCACGGTGCGTGCGTGAAGTACCCTAACCTAGCTAGTTATGTTATAGTTTACATAATGCTCCAACCTGTGACAGCCGTCGTTGGTTTGGAAGTAATGCCTCAAGCTAAATGAATGTGGTTGAACAGGTCCACTAGGTCTTTTCTCCCTATTGAGAGTCGGAATAATATATATCCATGCCGATATTTTGGAGTCATGTGAACAATCGGTAAACTACACAAAGATGGTGATAAAACCAAAGCCTATCATGAGCCACTGTATAGTACTCCCTTCGATCCATAATAAATGTCGCTCATTTTGTACTAAGCTAGTACAAACTTTGTACTAGATGAGCGACACTTATTATGGATCGGAGGGAGTATATGATAAGAAAGCCTAACACATACCAGCCCTATAATTTTTCTCCAAAACAGGAGGTCTATGCACACCAACCAACTCTCAGTCTTCATCTCTCAGGTTGTTGTAGCAGTAGTAACGCGATGAGCTCCGCCAAGACATCCTGGCCCGAGCTGGTCGGCACACAGACCAATCCGGGGCTGGTGATCATCAACCATGACAGGCCGGGCCTCAGGATCGTGCTGCTGCAGGTGGGCGCCGCTTTGAGCCCGCCGGGGTTCCACGCCGACCGTGTAGCTGTCTTCTTTGATGAGCAAACTGGCCTCATCGCAGCTGTTCCCGAGGTCGGTTAACTTGATCATATAGCTCCGGCGCCGAGAAGAATCATCCATCGATCTAGCATAGTTCAAACCGGGCTAGTACTACTACTACGAAGCACCCTAATATATGCACTGCCAATGAAATGCATATAGTGCCTCCGTCAAATAATTCTCGTTCTGGTTTTAGCTCAAATTTCAAACTAAAATCACGACAAGAATTATGGGCGGAGAGAGTACTAATGATTTATCAGACTATCCAGTTAGGATTTCTCTTCAGAAATGCCAAAGCGGGAATTTACTTTTTAAATATCACTATTGACATGGAGCTCCTTTAGCTAGGCATTGCTTCGTGGTTGGCTCACATTTGTATTTGGTCGCTGTTTGTATTTAGTTGGATCTTCTTAGATCCGATCTTTGTTCATTTGTGTTCATGTTTCTACAGTTTGATCCTTACAATCTATGCTTTTCTTCATCGGTGAGGTTTTTATTTTTGTGTGCTGATCTTTCAGGGTCTTAGCACGATGACTTTTCGACTGTCTACTACAACAAAGTTTATCCTGCTCCAATAATGGAGGGGTGATGACGGTGGCGCAGCTTCGGATCGCTCTAGTGCTTGTAGTCGCCGCTAGGTTGTCTGTGAACATGGATGTAATTTTTATTGCTTCCTATGTTTTTGTACTACCATGATATTTGATGAATATATTGGAAGATTTTGTCAGGAAAAAAAAACTCAATAGTTTCCTAAGTAAGGTGAAGATAAAAAAATACTAATAAGTTACATCCAAATCATATTTATGGGTTATCACTCCTCCAGAAATATGAATCCCCACTCTAGGATTAATGCCAAAGATATATTTATCTCCCACATATTTTCCTAGAAGCACTTCTTGCCAGAGACCATTCTCAGTCTCTAACTTCCAAAACCACTTGGCAAGGAGAGCTTGGTTCATTAGATCCAAACTAATGATCCCAAACCCCCTTGATCTTTTGGAAGGCAACAAGTTTTCCAATTCACTAAATAATATTTCTTCTTTCCTTCATCTGCTTGCCAAACTAACCTAGATCTAAAGAAATCAATTTTCTTTCTCACCCCAACAGGAATGGGGTAAAAGGACATCATGTATAGAGGCATGTTGGTTAGACATGCTTGGACTAAAGTAGTCCTCCAAGACATATTAAGAAGTATTCCCTGCCAGCAGCTACATCTACCATCAACTTTAGAAAGCACCCCATCCCATTGTTTATTACTGATTCTCCCTTTGAAGACTAGTATACCAAGATATTTTAGAGGAAGAGATTCCACCTCACAGGTAAAAATCTCTTGATAGGATTGTACTCTAGATATAGCATCACCAAGAGGAAATAGGTCACTCTTGTGATAATTAATAGTCAAAAAAGGCATCTGCTCAAAAGCCCCTAGGATGAATTTTAGTCTTTTATCATCCTCAATATTATCTTGAATGATAAAAATGGCATCATCAACATATTGTAAGATGTTAATCCCTCCTTCAATACAATCAGTCATCACCCCTCCCACTAAATTAAGGGTTTTGGCTTTCTCAAGAATAACAGCTAGGGCATCTGCAGCAAGATCAAATAACAGGGGTGACAAGGCATCACCCTGCCTCAATACTTTTTGAGTCTTGAAGTAAGGCCCTATATATGTTGTCATTTACTTTAATTCCTACATTTCCTCCAATCATGGATTTTATAATCCATTCACACCATTTATTAGAAAACCCTTTCATCTTCAACATTTGATATACAAAAGGCCATTTAATCTTATCATAGGCTTTTTCAAAATCTACTTTGAACAAGTGAGCATTCTGGTTTTTAGAATGAATGTTATTGATAGCTTCATGAAGTACCACTACCCCTTCCATAATGTATCCCCTTTAATAAAGGCAGTTGGGTTTCTAGAAATAACAGGGTGAACTACCTTGCTTAGTCTATTCATCAAGACCTTAGTAATTATTTTAAAACCCAACTTGAGTAGACATATGGCCTATACTTTTGAATTCGTTTGGCATCCTTGATCTTAGGTATTAATGTGATAATGCCATAATTTAACCTGGCAAGATCAAGAATCACCAAATGAAAGTCATCAAGTAAAGCCTTCAAATCCCATTTAACCAAGTCCCAAAAATGTTGATAGAAATCAGAAGGAAGTCCATCAGGACCAGGGCTTTCATTCTTCTCCATCTTAAACACTACCTCCTTGATCTCTTCCAGTGTGAAACCAGCAGTCAGTGTCTCTGCATCAGCAGAAGAAATCTGAGCCATTTGCTGATCACACATAGAAATGGAAGAGGTTTCAGGGGCCCCAAAGAGGGTTTGATAAAAACTGGTGATGTATGAAATAAGATTAGCCTCACCTTCAATCACCTCCCCATCCTGCTCCAATCTAACAATTCTATTCTTTCTTTTTCTACCATTCACTTTGGCATGATAATATTTAGAATTGGAGTCTCCATCTTTAATTTCGTTGCCTCTATACCTCTGCAACCATCTCAACTCCTCCTGTTCTAGCAATCTGTTCAGCTGAGCCCTTGATTCTTTCTACTCATTATAATTATGTGCAATAGGACCCACAATCTCAGCATCTTTGTCAATTTTATCTAATTTCGCTAGAATCTCTAGCTTCAGTTTCCTACTAAGAGCCTCAACATTCTTAGTACAACCTCTCATTTTTTTCCTAATATTCCTAACTCTAGGCGGCCATCTGTCAAGATTTGAAGTAGCAGATGGCTTCCCCCAATTGTTACCCACAAATTCTTTGAATCTCTCCTTAAGCATTCAAGAGTTTTCAAACCTGAAGATTGGAGTGTGAAAAGAACATTCCCCCGAGTCCACAATGAGAGGAGTATGATCAGACAACTCTCTCTCCAGTGAAGATAGAAATGCAAAAATGTTCTTCCCAGTCTAGACAAAAAAGAATTTTGTCTAATTTCTCATAAGTGGGATCTTCTAAATTGTTGGCCCAAGTATATAATCTGTCAGTAAGAGGAAGCTCTCTTAATCCCGCACGTTCAATGATAGCATTAAAGACAAAACTCCAATGATCAGGAACATTAGGTTTGTTCTTCTCACATCTTTCCCTAATGATATTAAAATCACCCCCTACCAAACAAGGATTAATGATTGTTTTGATATATATACTTGAGATAGCTCTGCTAGAAAGACTGTTTTACCATCAAGCTAGCTGAGCATCACCATACACAGTAAGCAGATTCCATTTGAATTTTGCTTTCTTACCATACATTAATACTCTAACAAATGTTAGTTAGAGATCGTGATGGCTTACCAACAATCGAGTCAGGTCACGTGGTCGGATGCGTATCTTTTGCTGCCACGAAGCTTCTTCTTCTGTCCGGCATAATCAATCCATCGATCCAGAGCCTCCGCAAAACTAGCAATGGACCCGCCTTCTCCGCCGCAGGTCAGCGTCCTGGAGAGCGCCGTCGTAGCGCCCCCGCCGGCGCCGGAGACCTCCCTCCCGCTCACCTTCTTCGACGTCTACTGGCTCTACTCCCCGCCGGTGGAGCGCGTCTTCTTCTACCGCCTCGCCCCCGGCAACAACGACACCGCCGCCATCCTCTCCAACCTCAGATCGTCGCTCGCCCAAGCCCTCCGCGCCTTCTTCCCGCTCGCCGGCTGCCTCCGCCTCACGCCCGGCACCGCCGACCGCTACGAGCTCCACTACCAGCCGGGGGACGGCGTCGCCTTCACCGTTGCCGAGTACGCCGTCGACGTCGACGAGCTGGCCGTCGACGGGCCCAGGGAGGTCACCAAGCTCTTGCCGCTCGTGCCGTCTCTGTCGCCGGGGGTCGGACCGGTTCTCGCGCTCCAGGTCACCGTCCTGCGCGGCGGGCTCGCCGTCGCCATCTCCCTGCACCACGCCGCCTGCGACGGGGCGTCCTCCACGCGCTTCCTCCACGCCTGGGCCGCCTCCGCCAGCACCGGCGCCGGCGCCGAGCCGCCGCCTCCAACGGTGGTGCTCGACAGGAGTCTCGTCACCAAGGACCCGAGCTTCCGCAACATCTACGACGTCTACGTCGGAGCCCTCACCAGCACCGAGGACATGGAGTACGTCAAGATGTCCAGCGACCAGCTTCTCGCCACCTTCACGCTCTCCATGGAAGACATCCAGCGCCTCAAGGACGTCGTCGTGTCCGCCGCAGCCGGAGTTGCGGGCACGCCGCCGCCGCGATGCTCGTCGCTCGTCGCCACCTTCGGCTTCATCTGGTCCTGCTACCAGCGATCCAAAGACGACAAGGAAAAGAGCACCTACATCCTCTTCCCCATCGACCACCGCGCGCGGATGAAGCCGGATCCCGTCCCGGACGAGTACCTCGGCAACTGCATCGGCGCCGCCCTTCACGCCGCGCCCAAGGACAAGCTCGCGGCTGCCGGCGCCGGTGGCATTCTGGCGGCGTGCACGGCGGTGGCTGCGGCCATCGAGGAGGCGATGGGCCACACCGAGTCGCCCGAGAAGATGGCGTCGTGGCCGGCGAAGATCGGAGAGGCCGTTGCGTCTGGCGGCGGGGTGCTCACCGTGGCCGGCTCGCCGAGGTTCCGAGTCTATGACGTTGACTTCGGGTTCGGGCGGCCGGCAAAGGTAGAGATCGTGTCTGTGGCGAGGACAGGCGCGATGGCGGTGGCGGAGAGCCGCCGCAGCTGCAGCGCCGGCGGGGGCGGCATGGAGGTGGGCATCTCCCTGCCGCCGGCTAGCATGCATAGGTTTAGAAAATGCTTCGACGATGCCGTTGCGTGGCTTTATCACCATCAAACAAGCTAGTGAGTACTGAGTACACCCCTGCTACTGAGTAGTGATATATACACTGGAGTTCATCTTTGTGTGGGTAATAAAATTTCCCTAATTTTAATTAATGCATACCTACTTGGATATGTATTGTAATTCTTCTCTCTGGTGATTGGCGAATACTTTTCGCACTTTTGAATACTTTCGCTAGAATTATTTTCTGTTCAATAACAGCTAATTATCACGTCCTTCTTAGCGAACTAATTTTTTAACCGATAAGTCATTATTTTTAGTAATTTTCAGTACATTCTTTTTAGTACTTCATGGAGGTCGCTTTTAAAAAAAAATTCAAATTTCTTGGTTGCAAAAAAATCTGAAAAAAATGTGCAAGTATGTAAGGATGAAATGTATGTATGTGTAAAAATTCACGATGAAATACCATGAATTGCAGCCTGTATAAAAAAGACAAATCCATGACCTGGAAGGATGAGTAATATCATGTGCTAATAAGCTGCAGATATGTTTTTTTTTTCATATCCCTCATTTCAACTTATTTTGTCCTGAAAATTTACACACTTGCATTATACCTCCACGTATATCTGTATTTGTTTTGAGAATTTTTTGAAACATAGAAATATGAATTTTGATGAATTTTCAAGTTTGAAATTGAAGGCCTCCATGGAGCTCGGGATCCAAAGTGCATTTTTGAAAAAATGCCAAGGAAAAGTTTATAGGTTTAAAACTGTAGGTGTAGGGACAAAGTTATAACGTTGTGGCGCAGTGACCTCCTCACCGGGAGATGGCTCTGGTGTGGTGCAGAGGCGGGCGGCGACGCCGATGACGCGCCCGCGGTCGTTGGCGCTCGTGTCCGACTCGCTGCGGAGGGTGCCGCTTCAGCAGCCGCCAGCGGGGTGACCGTGGGCGAGGCAGGTATATTCACCCTGCTCACCCGAGGCTCGCGCGCGTCTCCCCGCGGGGCGGCCTCCAGCTCGATGGTGAACGTGTCCGTCGTTGGCGCTCCGTCCGCGATCTCACTTGTCCAGTCCCATGCGCCGTCCTCATCGAACACTACGATCCCTCGAGACATGAACGCGGTTTGACGGAGGGTGAAGCACACGGTACGCAGCTGACCCTGGCTCATAGCCAAGGAACACTATTTATGCCCAATTTTGATGAAGGAAAAAATATGAACAATGACATAAATGAGTCGTGGTGTAAAAATAAAGTATGTAGACATGTGTATAGGTTCATGGGATATTGTCTTGCGCTATGTATATTAGGATTAGAGGTAGATGTTTTTCTCCCGTTGCAACGCACGGGATATTTCCTAGTCTTCTTTAATACACCAACTCGGAGCAATCATAATTACTTTCTCTGTTCCAAAATAACTGTTTTAGCGTTAATACAACTTTGTATTAGAGCTAGTACAAAGTTGAGACAGTTATTTTGAAACAGAGAGAGTAGATCATAGTGAGACAAACATTAATTGCTCCATTGCATCACTCTGGTCCAGAGGGCTCCTCATCCACGCTACTTACATGAATTGACATCGCACCATTAAATCGTTCACGTAGTTGTCTACAAGAACAATATGCTGCTAATTAATGTCTAACTTAGCGTGAAAGAGAGAATGTCACTAGAAATGAGCAAAGTATATGAGCTTGTGACCTTCGCTATGTAAAAATGCAAAATCTATTTTTTTACACAGGGCACTCCCGCGTCTTTTAGAGCGCTCGTGTCTTGCGCGCGTGGGATTAAGGCTGCCCGTAATGGTGGTATCATAGGTAGGAGTATCATGCATGCCAAGTAATCAAATTTGATGAGGTGACATGCAATTTAATGAAGAAAGAGAGAATGTGGTATCATATTATGATACCGTATCATATTAAATATAATACTAATATTTGCCTTACATGTCAATAAATAATGCTATTTATGGTACTATTATATGATATTATACATTACGGAGAAAGTATCATACACTAGTATCATATGCATGATACTAACTTAAGATCGTGCTGATGAGGGAAAGTTGTGCTTTAATGATTGCACTGAGTGTTGTCGGTGACGTGCTTGAGCGTTCTCTGTCTAGCATGAAATGATGTCGTGCCCAACATGATAGTAGAATTTCAATCATAACTTGATAAATTTGATTGAGACTGAAATTAGCAATACAGTATCATGGGACGACATATATAGTCATATGCATCTTATATTGAAATGATATCTTGAACCATTCGCGCGCGAAACAGATGGTACGTATTATGGAACCTAGCTAGTATTTGACTGAAACCACATGATGCAACACACGTGCATCATAACTTATTGGTGAATAAAATGCTGAGTAGATGTGTTCGGGAAATGGACGCAAGCGCTCCGGCACATGAGATGAGGTTCGTCAGACGAGGCGGCGGCAGATGGTGAGGCCGTCGCCGACGGCGAGCATGCAGACGTCCACACGCGGGTCAGCGGCGAGCTTTTCATTGAAGACCCTGAGGAACTCGGCGACTGAGACGTGGACGCCGTCGACGACGACGCCGGGCACTGCGTCTAATTCAGGCACGACGACGCCGGCGACCGTGCCGCCCCAGAGCGTGTTGTCATAGACGATGGTGCCGCCGACGCGGACTAGCTGCAGCAGCTGCTCATGGTAGCGCCCGTAGTTGGGCTTGTCGGCGTCCACGAACGCGAAGTCGTACTGCGCTTCTGCGGCGAGGAGGAGCTCGTCGAGGCGGTCAAGCCCCGGGCCTTCCCGGAAGTCGACCTTGTGAGCCACGCCGGCCTTGTCGATGAAGGGCAGGCCGAGCTCAAAGTCGTTGCGATTGACGTCGATGGCCACCACCTTGCCGTCCTCCGGCAGCGCCAGCGCTGTGGCGAGGAGGGAGTAGCCCGTGAAGACGCCGACCT
>OX465601.1:273121081-273171551 GCA_950022295.1 Bromus sterilis
AACGTCTGCTCCGTGATCAAGTAACAATTTGACCGTTGCGTAACCCTGTGGATGTCGAGCGGCCTTCATGAGTGGAGTGAGGCCACTTCGATCGCGAGAGTCTGGATTGGCGCCGTACTTGAGCAGTAGCTCCATGCTACGCAAATCAAGAATGTTAATTAGATTCAACTCGTGGCCCATGAAATATTCAGCATTCGGATCGGCGCCCGCCTTCAAGAGAATCTCGGCACATTCGATGTGGCCCCGCTTAAGCGCCATTGATAGTGGCTCGTCAGCAATTGTACTGAGACTGCCTTGTTTCCTCAAGTCAGTAAATCGAACTCTGGCACCATTTTGGATTAAAAACTCGAGCAACTCTTTGTAGCCGCGTTCAGCACTGATGCGAATAATGGCAGTAAATTGGATTGTCTGAATGGTTAGAACGTTGAACTTCATTAATATCTCCAAAAAAAAACTAAGTTTGTTGTGACGCAACTCACCATAAATGAACAGCCGTGTAACCGTTGTCGTCCGTTGCGTTTATGTCGCTTCCTCTCAATAGTAGGAGCTGCTTGTGTTGGTCATGATTCAACCAAGAGCATTGACATGGTTAGTTTGTGCTGTTTTGAATCAGTTGTCACCTTCAAAGATATCTCAGAACAAAACAAGCCTCAAGCTGAATCAACAACACTCACCCTAACTGCTGGTACAAAGTTCGTGTATGCGGCATAGTGCAGAGGTCGAAGGCCTTGAGTGACCACGTTGTTCGCCTTGGCGCCACTAGCCAGCAAAATCCTAATGTCATCTAGTGACGCCAGCCGACTGATTGCGTCCGCCAGATCTCTTTGCAATTGCTGATACTGTTCTTGTTGGTTTTGAAGTTCCTGTTTGTCGCGTTCGTCCAATTGACATAATAAGTCGTACTCGTCTGAGCCGACTGGCCAGCATCTCGTCATCTTGTTTGGTTCCAAGTTGGACTAGCACCTCGCGGTTTGATGATTGTTTTATTTGTATTGAGTGAATTTGAGAAAAAAATAGACCAAAGAGTTGAAGTTCTATTCGAAATCAATTCCAATACCCCTTTTAATGTTTATCAAGTTACAATGTTTTATCAAGATTGTTTACTTCGAGTTGTTGTTGGCGTGCAGCTTGCGCGCCGCCCTTAGAGAATTGCATCGATCTTGCGAGAAGCCACACTTGGACGAGCAGCTTCGAGCAAGTCAACAGGAGAACAACACAGGCATAATAACAACAACATCTACAACGGTAACAGGCCCCTATGCGCCTATGCAACAGAGTTGATAAGCTGCATCTAGCGGGAGCGCATGACCTAGCGCATTGCGCAAGATGGCAGGGGCGGGCAAGAGAGAAGCCGAGCACTCCACGGCCAACAAGCGCCAACGGCTCGGTTTTGCGCTGTACATTGCTCCTGTGCGATTCCCCTGGTCGCTCAAAACAAATCCATGCCTTAGCGGTTCATTCTCAACTCTTTCCACTCAACTTTATCGCTTGTTGCTAATCACATTGTGCACCGAGCTAATTTGTCGGTCTGGCGTCGTTGCACTATGAAGCACAGATTAAGACGCGAAGACTGCAAACTGGACTTGTATCGCGTCGAGTTTAGGCCGTTGGCTCGACAAGCAAGCTAGTCTCATCAATGGCTGACAGAAGGCATTGTTGCGGCCTGGCTAGAGATCGTTAACCGTTTGCATAATTTTTGATCTGTTGCGAAAGTAAAATCATCAAATTTATGAAATGGTGAGTTTTCCTCGAATGATATCACAGATCAATTCTGCAAGGAGCCGACCAGCCGCCAGTAAATTGATCACGAGTCGAGTGACAAGCGAAAGTCAAATTCAGTTGTAATACGAGTCTATCAAGTTCAATTTCAACAAGCTCGCAAAGCAATTGCAAAAATCAATCAGTGCCGTTTAATGATCTGGTCACCGAAGTGTATTCAGGCACACAAAAATAACCTCAGCATGACAACACGTCTGGTAGTTAGTTCAGCTCGCTTGTTGCTCCTCAGCGCCTTCCATAGCCCCTTCGCCGCCTTCAGAGGCGCCCTTCTTCCAGGACCACTCTGGAGTTGAGCCCTGTTGCTCGTCCACTTTCATTGGGTTCTTTTTGACCGCTTTCAAGTTGACAGTGAAACCAATCTCTTTGCGGGCGTTTAGCAGCATTCGTTCAATTTTAACACCAAACTTTGGCACCTTTTTGAGTGTTGGCTTGATGTACTTGCCTCGCATGTCATTGAGCTTCATAGAAAGCTCGTGGATGTCAAAATCAATTCGGCCAACATGATACTCCAGGTCGTATTTGGCACTTTCGAGCTCGACAATTCGCTTGTGGTACTTTTTGCACAGTTCAACCAATTGTTGCTCGTCCATGTCGTCCAGGCTGTCCTTGGGCCCGGTTCTTTCTGCGATAACCTTTCGGCGCTCGGCGGCTTTAGCCTCCTGTTGTCGTTTGAGCTCTTCAGCGGCCTTCTTACGCAACAAAATGCGCAACTTCTTCTTGCGCTCAGGTGTCATAAAACCCTTCTTCTTGTTGGTCTTCGCCGAGGCCGCCTCAAGCCTGGCCCTAACTTCGGCTTTCTTGCGCTCCCGCTCATTCATGCGCTCGCGATCCTCGTCGGATAAAAGCTCATTCATTGTGGTCGATTGGTGAAGTTTGATTGCCAAATTGCTCTCACGTGATCTTCATTCAGTCTGTTCGATTTGAAGTTTTTTTCAATTTTGACAACTAAAATCAATAAAGCTACTTGGCGGCTTCAATGTTGCGTTCGTTGAAGGCAAATGCGGCGATGGTTTCGACCAACGCCACAAAATATGACTGCTTTAAGGCCTGTCGCTCGAACAACATTTTTTGTGCCCTCTTGGACTCACAAGTTTGTCTCTACCACACCCTCAAGTACTCATTGCAATTGAGCAAAATCACCCGAGACAGCTACTGAAAGACTTTCCAAGAGATGGTTTGAGCAACAACGAAAGGTTGTAATGAAGAATGAAACATTTACGAAAGTTATCAAAGAGGCGTTAACTAGAGCAACTAACGATCTCGTACACCTTCATCTGGCTCAACCATTGCCGGGGCATTCGGGCTTTCTACCAACATCTAGAAGTGCTAGAGGGAGAACAATAGAAATGTGGCTGACAGTGATTGGAAACAACTGAACACAAAATGTTGGATAGACTCACACACTTTGAAGTGACTCACATCAAAAGTGTTATTGCACTCAATAAAGTCATACGAGGACGACAGCAGGCAAAAAGACCGTAGCTAATTCAAACAATCTCAAAATTTCTGCCGAGTTATTTAGAAAGACATTCAAAGCTTCCAAGTGACAATTCACCACAATCAACACGATGCTGCGATAACTCAAATAGACTCAGCTTGGAAAGGCTAGCTGGCATACGGAAGCACATCTATTGTGGTCTTAGCACATCCTTCCTAAGAGCTATCATAAATAAATTTCAACCCCCGAGATCTCCTCGTCATGTCCATCAGTCGAGCCTTTGGTTTATGTACTGTCTAAATGCAAAACAACTGTGCCCATTGAGTAAATGGACTACGTACCATGGCCATGGCGTTCCCACTAGTTTCTCCTACTTCGTTAGGGTTTATCATCAAATATGATCCTAAGGTTTATAAGTCTCTCATATATACTGCATCGCCGCGCTAAAATTTATAAAATGGTGAGTTTTCTTCGAATGATATCACAGATCAATTCTGCAAGGAGCCGACCAGCCGCCAGTAAATTGTTCTAGCTCCTTGGCGACAGCCAATGTGAGACGGTCATTAAGTGGCTTAGCAAACACTTGAACACCGTAAGGGAGGCCCTCGTTCGATAGACCCAGCGGAACTTGCGTAATTGGCGCTTGCAGGACTGTTGTTGCTGATGTATAGGTGACGTTGAACACCTTCGCAGCTGTTGTCTCGTGCAATGGTGCTGGTTCTGGATGGGTGGGAATCATCAGGATTCCGTTGTCGCCAACCATATCGTTGAATTTCTTTCTTAGCTGAGCCGCCTTTTCGCCAAGCATCTTGTTGGCACGCGACCCATATTGCGGGCTGCACTTTTCAAGAGCCACAGCAACAATTGAATTGAATGTGTGATCTGAAACGCGGAATATCTTCTTAACCAATTCAACAAATGGACTAAGTTCACCATTTCCAACTCCACCCTTAAACTCTTGAGCCATTTTTGGCAAATTGGGCTCCTTGTCAGCCTCTGCCGACCAAAGCAGGAAACCAAACTTGAACTCATCAAAATACACCTTCTCGGCGGGAATTCTGAACTTGTCTACCAAGTAGCTGATCGCCGAGTGCATACCCTTTATAATGTCCTTGTTACATTTAGAAGCCAGCGGGTCGTTGAGATCCTCAATATAGTAGAGCTTGATATTGCTCAAGTCAACTGACTCGTCCAGATTAAGCCTGTCGGCTTTAGGCCCGGCAAGAATTTTAAGCATTGGTACAAGATCGCAGGCATAACGAGTTAACGGGCCTAGACCAAGGAGCATCTCGCGCTCACCGTTGCAATAAGGGAACATGCCCTCGGTGGGAACAATCTTAGGTGTTGGCTTGTGCCCAAAAACGCCACAAAAATTGGCAGGAATTCTGATCGAGCCAGCTATATCGCTTCCAATTCCAACAACTGATCCTGCAGCTGCCAGTAGTGCTGCCTCGCCACCGGAACTGCCACCAGGAACTCGCGACAGATCGTACGGGTTATTTGTGGCCCCATAAACTGGATTGTTCGAGTCCCACCACATGGCAAGCTCGGGAATATTGGTGAGTGCGATGGGAATCATGCCATTTTGAAGCAACAGATCAACAGCGTCAGCGTTCTTGGCCGCCCTGGTCAGCTTGCGGGCCTTCAAGCCGCCCGTGTACGGATGACCCTCAACAGCAATGGTCTCCTTGACCGAAACCGGCACACCAACAAGAGGTAGCTGAAGGATTGCAGTATCTTTGCCTGCTCGGGCGCCAGCAAGTCTCTTGTCGATTTCTCTTGCCTCCTCAAGTGCTTGCTCGAATCGTTCGTCGACAACTGCATTTATGATCGGGTTAACTAACTTGATGCGCTTTATGAATGATTGCACGACTTGCTCGGACGTCAGCTCGCCCTTCTTGATTTGTTGACTTAATTGGACGGCAGAAGTGACAAGATTTTGATCTACAATTGGCGGGATTACTGAACGCTTTGGTCTATTGAACAATATGGACAAAATGAATGCCAACGCTTCGAGCGTCTTACAAAGGCCTCGACTTGCCACATAAATGGCCACCTTTTTGAGTTCTTTCATTGTTGACATTGTTGTTTTTATCAATAAAAATAGTTTTTGGTCTTTTCTTCAGGGCAATAATTATAAAAAGTGTTTCTTGGAGTTTCTTTGTTATGTTGTTTTAAATAATTCATTTGAGTCTTCATTAAACAGTTGTTGTGTTTCTGCTTTTGTGGCGTGAAATTTGATGGCTCGGGTGAAATCTTTGCCTTGTGTGAGTGTGGCAATAGACTGAATTGCGGCTTGTTTTTGGAGTGAGATCGATAATTGTCAACTGCGCGATGTGTGTTGATCTGCATCGGTAGAAAACGGCAGCAGAGGTTGGGCGCTTGGTTTTTACACAAGAAAACACACGCACGCCCTAAAAGCGCGAACGTAAAAGAGAGACAACAAGAGCTAGTCGAGTTTGTTGCGCTTGAAATTTGCCTTAACAAAGACGCACCGATGACTCATGATAAACATTTCCCTCTCCAGTCAAAATCGCATCCAGTTGGCTGGCTTGAGGCACCGCCGTGGCCAAACTTAAGAGGCGACGAGCAGTTAGTCGAATTAGGATAGTTGCGTCGTCGTCTTGGTAGAGATGCTCCGTGATCGTTAGCGCTTGTGCGTAAAACCCCCCCTTGAGAGGCTCGACTGGCTCGTTGCATTTGCAACGCGGCTTGAACTCCGAGTTTTGCAGCCATTCAAACGAACAAACACGCAACACAGACCAACATCATCATCAATTACAATCTGTTTTAGCAGCATGCATGCCTGACTTGTTGATTATCCACCTCCGTTGCCGTTTCTTCTCCGACGCTAATTTCGTGACGTGCCACCCTACATGAGTTTCCAATCGTTGTCTCGAGAGGAAATCCCATACAACAACCTGTTTCCAGTCGAAGCACCTCGACGACGATCGTTACTCTAGCGCAGACTAGACAGAAGTAACACATGGATATTAAAGTTATCCTGCATTCATCAAGGCAACATCAGGGATGCTCTAGTGGTAGCAGAAGCACACTCTTTAACTAAGGCCGGCCGATTCGTCTCTCATTGGCATTGCTCAAAAGCTAGAGAATTCTTCAACCAGTTGTGGAGCTATTCGTCAAGGATGGGGGAGGAATTGGCCTTGCGCGCTTGCCGACTGGAATGTTTAGGCAAAATTTAAACTTGTTAACTTCTAACTTGTTGATCAATGCTGAATCATATTCTGGAGGCTTGTTTGCAAAAAGGCGACTTGCGCAATGAGCTATGGATAGCTAACTTTTGAAGATTCGAACAGCGCAGTTCGATTAAAGCTTTTTGCTGCCCGAACAGCATTTATTACACAGAACTAGTATAAGTTGCCCTTGGCACTGGATGATTGCGAAACATCTTCGCTTAATCGTAAAGAATTCTCGAGATTGATCAAGCCACTTACTGGCGGTCTCATCAAGTCTAACGATTCGCCATTGCTATTCGGATGCAATAGGCCTAACTGGTATTGCTTTTATGAACCAAATCAATCAGCCTGATCCAGGCCACGAGTACACATTTTGGATCTTTTCGCAACAAATCCAAACTTAAGTGGGAACTATTCTGAATGTCATGTATAATGGATGACGGGGTTTGTGATGAGAAAATGTTTTGTTTATGGACATCAATCTAGGAAAAAACTTCAACCCTCGGCAATGATAAAAATCAAATGAAACTCCGCTGTCCGAACAACTTGTTGCTTGGTCTGCCCTTGAACATTCAAACACTTTTCGCATACGCCGCCATCAAGAGTCCAACTCTAACATCTAACTCGTCGCCTTGGCTTTCCAATGACATTATTATTGACTCTAATTCTTTGAGTTTGCTACCATCGTGCAATTCGGTTATACGCGCTTCAATATCGTTGGCCAGCATCTTCAGTCGAGTATTGTAACTCTCGAACATATCCGTTTTGAGGTTGACACTTGACGTCAACTGTTTATTAAGTTGAGCTTGAGTTGAATGGTCGCGCCAAACTTTCAGAAAACTCTCTAACTGTGTTTGTAAGTTAGTTTTAAGGAAACTCTCGCGTGTAGAAACCACCTGCATCTGTCGATTGATTCTATTTTCAATTGCTTGAATAATTGATTTAGACTTGTGAAGAAAACTTTGGACAGAGCGTTTAAACTCGCCTATGGATTGCAGTGGCTCTTGGCAATCGCCAAGCAAGCCTAAGTCATCATTTGGATAAGAAAGCTCCAATTGGCTGGCAACTTTATCAACATGCTGCTGCCAATCTTCGGTGCCCACCGACTCACTTAGGAGCTGCTGACTAGCATTCACGTGTGAAGTCTTGACGCTGTCATCGATCGTTACTTCGTTCTGATAATCGAGCATCAAAGAAGAGTCTTCAATGAAATACTTCCCCAGCGATCGAGTGGTCAGGGTCCCACCCACAATTGGCTGGCCAATCGTGATAGAATTGGCCGGTCTCGTTTGATCGTGTTGTTTGTTGTGAAATCGAATATCAGGATGCGAGCCAAGTTGAGGGTCGTGATCTTGGGAAATCTTGAGGGCTCGATCAGCTAAACAGCTAAGCGCATAGACTACCTCAGGTCCATAACCCTGCTCCAAGCGAATATGAAATTTGGCATCCAAATCAGTGTCATCGTGCAATAGTTTCAAGGCCTCGAATATAACGTTTATGCTTGTGCTCATATCCTCGAGCTCGATCTCAAAGTTCATCTGGCATTTGTCTCGGATCAACCACGCACAAAGGCTTATGAACAGATATTGCTGCTCAAAGCTATTTGATTGGACGCTTGAGAAGTAATACTTGTGAATGGATGGACATTTGTAGGCTGGGCAAAAGTCTCTTTGATAATCCAAAGCCACAAGCTTGTAGTATAAATTCATCATGTTACGATGTAATCTCAGGAACTCGTAACCAGGACTGTCATAGTCGTGGTCATTTACGCCGGTGGAGCTCATCTTGTAGTTGGCTCGTGAACTATAGCATATTTGTTGGTATTGGATAGGCGGGACTTTTCTCAAATCTCCACGAAGAAAAAACCGAGCTCAGATCCGACAAGATTGGTAACCATGGTTACTGTTGTCGTCGCGAGCAGCACCATGGGCGTGTCCCATCTCTCTTCTATCAGCATGCTTTTACCTTGAACTGCCAACTTGACGTCCGGGTCGGTCTAAACTCGTTAGAGTTACAATTTACAAAAAAAAATCAATTTTAAAGACTGGATAGTTTTGTGAAGGTTTGATTGTTATTAGTACATTGTCAAGATTATTTATTCGTTTAATTCAAGCCTTTTGAGCGTTCTTTTCATTTGTGTTGTTGTTATGGTTGTTATTCTTTTTCTTGTCTTTCTTCTTGCCGTGATGCTGTTGTTGGTTTGTCTGTTGTGGTTGTTGCTCCTGTTGCTTTTGCTGTTGCTTGTCACCATCCGTGTTGACTTCCTCCTTTGACGCGGTTGGTTTAGTTTCGCTAGCTTCTACTTTGTCCTCGTTCTCTTTGTCAGCTGAGATTTCTTCTTGGGCTTTCTTAGCAGCCTCTTGAGCTTCCATCGCTACTGCAGCAGCCTGCTGGGCAGCCTTGGCCTTTTCTGCCTCATCAGCTTGTGCAAGTTTGGCGGCCTCGGCGGCTGCCTTGGCTACCTCTTCAGCTTGTGCAGCGGCAGCAGCGGCACGTGCCGCCTCCTCAGCCTGGGCTGCTGCTGCAGCGGCTTTGGCCGCTTTGGCTGCCTTATCGGCGGCCTTAGACGCTAGCTGTGCAGACTGGGCAGCCTCTTCGGCTGCCTTGGCTGCCTCCTCAGCTGCCCTAGCCGCTTTTGCAGCAGGACTTGGCTTTGGGCCCTTCTTTTTGAACAACTGGGTCCAGAACTTGTTAGTGGCTGACGAGAGTTCGATTGAGCTTGCGCTTGTCGGTATTCCTGTGACCTGAGTAGCCGGCTGAGCGGGCGTTTCCGCAATTGTGTCTCCTTGTTCGTTGACCATGTTGGCTGATTTGGAGCTCGAGATTTTGTAAATGTGCCGAATCTTGGAAACGTTTTTAATGGAACCACCCAATATCAAAGTGATGTTTGAAAAGAAAGAAAAGAAGTTATGGCCTTGAATATAAAAACAATAATAATATCGTGCAATTAGAATAGAGTGTTGATCTATTCTAAATTGATATAATATTATAACGAACTTTGGGAAATAAGTTCAATGTAACAGGGTGGCGTTTTGGCGCGTTAGGAAAGTTTCCGTTTCTTTTCGTCGTCGTCGTCTATCGTTAAAATATTCAAATTATGCGAGCCTTGCTATCTCGCTCTGCGTTGGAATATGGCAATTGTAGAATTGGGGGTGAGTGCAATATAAGTTCGTGTGACTAATTAGGATTGGAAGTGTTGGAAGTTTGAGATAAAATTTCCGATAGGCAATTGGAAGACAATTAAAAGCGTGAGGATTTGGGATCCGCTCGATTGAACGTACGCGAAAACGATTTGCGCCGTGAGCGACAAATTCGGGCGCTTCTTTTCGGTCAATGCAGTTCCCCCGAGCGAGCGCACATCGGAAAGCTGCAGCCTGCAAGCGAGCCAGCCAAAGGCAGCAGCGACAGCAGCAGCAGCGCCGGGCGGGCGCACAGAGACGATGAGAAGTTACAAAATGCGCCCATCTCGCGCTGTGCGGATGTGCACGAACGGGAAACCGATTGGGATTCGTTGGAGAAAACGTTGCGGGCTAGAGTCCAGTCCCATTGGCGACGGAGGCGGCTCGAAGCGTGCTGCAGTCTGCAGAAGCGACAGTTGGAATGCGCGCCGCTGCCGCCAACGTTCAATGCCGCCGGCAACCTTCCGAAAATGCACACACGGACCATAATCTTCTGCCGCAGGGAGAGAAACACTCCCGCGCCGCCGTCGCCAGATGAACTCGTCGTTTCTCGCTCGGCTCTGCTGCGGCCGGGCAGCGGTGGCCTGGCCACCGCCCCGCCGCCGTCGCCACCGCCCTTCCCCATATGGAAAAGTGCACAACAGTTGTGTGCGCCAGCTCGGTGTGAGCGCCCAAAAACTTCGCGCAATGTGCCGAATTTCGAAGCTCGATGAAATTTAGTGCGCGCTGTCGGGACAAGGCCGCCGAGAACGACAACGCCGTTCTGCGACTGGAAGCCAGACGCACAGCAAAGCGGCTCCTGCACTCGAGAGACGGTCAAGGTAAGCTTCAAATGGTTTTGGTGAGGTGTGCGAGCAAGCTGTCCTCACGGTTGCACTGACAAATGCAATCCTCATCCCGGCTCCATCGGACCTCAAATTGAGGCCCTCGCGCGCACACGGGGCCTCATCGTGTTGTTTGGCGAACAAACATACGTTCGAAATGGCCGACAAGATCGAAAACGGCCCAATCAACAACCGCCCTGGCAGAGCTCGTTAGGGTTCTTTGCCACCGTTAGGGGGCGCTTCGAGTGCGAACGCGTGCTCCTCGAAAATAAACTTGTAAACATTGTCACTTTTCGCCGGTGTCAAAGTTTGACAATCAACCTATCTCGTCTCGACGAGGCCATCATCTATTATTGAAAGATCCATTCACGAGGCTTTCGTTGCTTGTCAACCAGTAACGAACAAACAAACACAGACACACAACAATCTTTATCCAACGGCTTGTCTAACGACCACGTTCAACATGGCCATGCTCTACGATAGTCTACTTATTATCCTGATAAGTTTCTCCACCGCTTCGGCAGGCGAGTTCCTCAATTGGCTCATGGTCTATCGCACCGAAAACTATAAGCGGCTCAAGGCTGAAATTGAGAAGCAAGGCAAGAAGCTGGATAAAAGGAAGGAGAACATGGGCGAGCTGGTTGACAAATCGCTCAAACGCAAGCTTGACAGGGAAGAGGAACGATTGAAGGCAAACAATCGCGACCTGTCAATGGCCAAGATGAAGTCGATGTTTTTTGTTGGCTTTGTTTTCACTGCCATTTTAGGTATGTTCAATTCGATTTTTCACGGCCGAGTAGTGGCAAAACTACCATTCATTCCGTTTTCAATGATACAAAATCTGAGTCATCGCAATTTGGAAGGCACCGACATGAGCGATTGCAGTTTCATATTCCTGTATATCCTATC
Organism: Bromus sterilis; assembly: GCA_950022295.1. Taxonomy (NCBI): domain Eukaryota; kingdom Viridiplantae; phylum Streptophyta; class Magnoliopsida; order Poales; family Poaceae; genus Bromus; species Bromus sterilis. Next base: position 273,132,408 of record OX465601.1, read on the forward strand.
AACCATGAGCCTTAGGGCAAACATCCAGAAATGTCTCGGCTTTGCGCCGCCAAGATCAACCGACGGGACAAGTATGCAATAGAATAAATAATCAAATCATACAATAGGTGATATAAATTATCAATTATAGAAATAGGAATAGGAATAGGAATAGTGCACTAGCTACGCCACTTGTTGCCCATCTTAAGAGAAGGCTCTTTTTCCCGGGTTAGCCACATCATCCTGAATGTTGATTTTGTTTGTTTAGTTTTTCTGCTCCCAATGAAGAAAATCGTTAAAGTGTGGGGATCGTCATACACCTTTGTGGCGATCAGAAATGATTACAAGTTCAAGGGCCTATCTAGAGTGAGAAATAAACAAATCTTGCTACGTATGCAAGATTTGGATCTTCTCGTGGCGCATCGACAAACTCTAAGATCGATATCCATCAATCAAAACAGTAGTTCAAGCTGGCTTAGGCACAAGAGAGACTTAATTGTCAACGACACTCTAGATTGAAATTGTTTATTCCGTGAACCCCTTTCACCTTTATCTATTAGAGATGGTCTTGATGATTAGATTGATATTCATCTTTATAATCAGCGTGCGTTGCTCATTACTCAATACTACTAAGTTGCTGATTTTGGATCGAGATTGTCACCAGAATTGGGGCGCTAGATTGTACCAATCAATGGAGGTGAAAGTACAAACCACAGTTGGAGTGTATGACAACAAGACTAGTTACAAGCGCCTTTCATGCTTGCAAATGTCAAGCCATAGTTTTGGTGTCAATCAATGCAGTGAGAGGGAGCGCAAGAGCCTGTCTAATTCTGGTGTCTTGTGTGACGTGTCTGCCGAGAAAGATTTCCCCAATTGGCGGAGAAAATTCCTGTAATTTGCAAATTGGTGATGAATGGCCTTCTCAATGGTCTTTGAGACACACTGCACGACACATAGTCTCGAGTGAATAAAACCAAACGAACCTTTGCTCACTTTGCCAATCAAAAGCAACCAGAACGATTGGTTTGCGACAGGGTATTTTACAAGTCGTCTAGTGCAGCCTAGTTTTGAACACTGTTCAAGCAAGGAGTGTGTCTGTCTTGTCCATTCAACAAGTGCCGATAGTGCAGGTTTTGTCACTGTTGATCATGTTTGCTCAAGTTTTGGGGCTTTGATTATATCACGGCAATCGAGCAGTCTGTAACTATGGGAATATTTTCCCAATGTAAACGACGACGACCCACTGGCGACGTTCGTCAAGCAAGCCGATCAAGCAAACCGCTAGCCGGCGCGCCTTGTCGCTGAGACTCATCATCTTCGTCAGCGGCGTCGAGTTGTCAGGGCGATCAATCTGGCTCGAGAACACAACGCTCGCATTATCCGTCAGGTTGATGCCCATCGAGATGGGTGAAAACAGTGCGCGCTTGTATGTGTAAGTGTGTGTTGTGGCTCGCGTCTGCGAGTGATGATCTGCGGCGATCGAGATCAATGATCGTCTTTGATTCTCAACCATGAGCGAGTTCTCTTTTCGCTTTCTTGAGCACCCACAAAACTCCCGCAATTCGACAGACAGGGAAACTTGTTGTCGTCATTGTCGCGTTAGTTTGTTGTGCCAAAGTTTGCCGTGGCGAAGAGTTGCCAACAAGCGATGATAGTCATCATCATCATCATCATCGCCATCACATCTAAACAAGAGTTTGGGAGATTTTGTTTGGTTTCTAAACATTCAAACATAGTGCCAATCGTGTGGTTGTGGCCGTTGTTGCCTATCTTGTGCTGCTACTGTTGCGACCTTATCAATTGAAGCACAGGAGCAGAAGTAAACAGGTGATTCGGCCACCTAAGATAACCGGCATGCCGACAATCGGTTATGGTCGTGTATATAAATACAAACACTCGCAAATTAGAATCTCAAATTGTTCCGAAATTGACTTTCGAACTGAGCAAACATTTGAAAGATCTCTAAGAGAGAAAAAAGAGGCGAATAAGTTTAAAGACAAAAGTAATCTTGAAAAATAGTCGAAATTAGTCAAACAATCAAATGGTTGAAATAATTACGAGAGATTTAGAGCGAACTACGACAGCACCATCGAAACCAACACAACCGATCAACATGAATTTGCTAGAAAGAACAACGAGAGAGCTCCGATTTGATCTTGTGCGCCATTCGGCAAGGCGCATGTCATGCAATTGTCCACTAAACTCAATTGACCAGTCCAGACTAGGTGGCCTCAAGCGCAACAAGTTGTCCGGGAGCAGCTCGAGTTTGCACACCACCGATGGACTCACAAAAGCCACCCAACGCAAAGGTATTTTGATTAATCGAAAACACTCGATTGCAAGCGCTGTATTTGCCAACAGTCGAGCAAATGCTGCTGGCCAACAACACCAGTTGCAATGTTTGCCGAAACACGTGCGAAGTTATGTCGTCGAGAAAGCACTTCTGACCAATTGCAAGGAAGTGCACGTTTGTGATGGCAGCGAATTAGAGCGCGAATGGTTGATAAAACAAATGGCCAGTCAGAAGATAATCACGCCTTTGAGGGAGCACGAGAATTGTTGGCTAGCCAGGACGGATCCGCGAGACGTCGCTCGAGTCGAGTCGAAGACGTTCATTTGTTCGCGCAACAAGCATGACGTAATACCACGCGGTTGCAAGGAAGACAAACGATGCTCGCTTGGCAATTGGATGCATGTGGACGAGCTGGACGAACGAATGGACAAACTGTTGCCAAATTGCATGTCCGGAAGAACCATGTTCGTGATCCCCTTCTCGATGGGCCCAATTGGTTCCAATCTGTCCAAAGTGGGCATTCAGCTAACCGATTCGCCTTACGTGGTGGCCTCAATGCACATCATGACTCGAGTTTCGAGACGAGTGCTTGAACAGATTAGTAGCAACTCTAATGGAAACGATTTTGTTCGCTGTTTCCATTCTGTTGGCTGTCCACTGCCTTCAACAAGGCCAATAGTGAACAATTGGCCCTGCAACCCGGAACAAACAATCATAACGCACATCCCTGAACGCAAAGAGATTATATCATATGGAAGCGGCTACGGGGGCAACAGTTTGTTGGGCAAAAAGTGTTTTGCTCTTCGTTTGGGCAGCATTCTTGGTCGTCAAGAGGGCTGGCTCGCCGAGCACATGCTCATACTGAGCATAACCAACGAACAAACGGGCCGCAAGCGTTACATTGCGGCCGCTTTTCCAAGCGCCTGTGGCAAGACCAATCTGGCAATGCTAACGCCCAGCATGCCCGGTTACAAGATTGAATGCGTGGGCGACGACATTGCATGGATGCAATTCGACGAGAACGGCGTCTTGCGAGCGATCAATCCAGAAGCGGGTTTCTTTGGTGTTGCACCAGGCACGAGCGACCGCTCGAATCCAAACGCCATGAAAACAATCCAAAAGAATACAATATTCACAAATGTAGCGGAAACTTCAGATGGTTCGTTTTATTGGGAAGGTTTGGAGTCGGATTTGAAACCTGGCGCCACCGTGATCGACTGGCAAAATCAGCCCTGGACACCTGAAAGCGGCAAGAAAGCTGCCCATCCAAACTCGCGCTTTTGCGCTCCCGCCAGCCAATGTCCAATCATTGATCCAGAATGGGAAAGTTGCGACGGCGTTCCAATCTCGGCCATCATCTTTGGTGGCCGCCGGCCGGAAGGTATTCCGCTAGTTTACGAGTCATTCAATTGGAATCACGGCGTGTTTATGGGCGCTTCCATGAGATCTGAGGCAACGGCAGCCGCCGAGCACAAAGGCAAAACGATCATGCACGACCCGTTTGCCATGCGACCCTTTTTCGGTTACAACTTTGGCGAGTACCTGAAACATTGGCTTAGCTTCGGCAAGAATCCCCATCTCAACTTGCCGCGAATCTTTGGAGTTAACTGGTTCCTCCAGGACAAGGAGACTGGCAAGTTTTTGTGGCCCGGTTTTGGCGACAACATTCGAGTGCTGGATTGGATTTGTCGCAGAATTGACGGGCTTGAGTGTGCCATTGAGACGCCAATCGGTTTTGTGCCAGACAAACGGGCACTCAATCTAAACGGGCTCGGCGAGAGTGTTGACTATGATCAAATGTTTGAAATCAAGCGAGACTTTTGGCTGGAGGAAACGAGAATCATCGAGCAATTTCTCAACGACAACGTTGGCTCTGACTTGCCAGCTGATATCAAAGTGCAGCTAGAACAACAGCTTGCGCGGCTTCAGACCATGAAGCAGTGATCACGCAGATGTGTCACAGTATAAGGAAAGAACGGCGACAATCAGTGTCTGGCGGCCCGTTTGATCAGCGGCACACTTGACGAACTAATCAAGCAGCGCCTCAGCAACTAACAACCTACCCAGCGAGAGCGGCAGGTAGAAAGAAAAACTAATAGTTCACAAACAATCGTCATAGATGAATTGCCCCTAGCTTGGAAGGAGATGTATGATCTTCCAACCAAGACTGAATTGAATCAATCTGCAAACATTGCAACCACCAAGCCATTTGATTGCTCACGATTTCTAATGGAACAAGAATAAGAGGAGTTAGAGGAACTAGAATAAAATTTAATCAAACCAAGTCAATTTTTTCATCTTGAATTGTGTTGAATTCAATGTTAGCTGGCGCTAAATCGTTCAACTCAGACCGAGACTCGATCTTGCACTTGCAGTTGCTCTCTTTGAGAACCTTTTGTTTCTTCGCCACATCCTTTCTCTTTGTATCTCTACGATACGCATCATGCTTATGTCAAGACTCACGCGACTTACAAAGCCAGGCCACGTATCAGGTATTGTTTGTTTAGCGTTTTATTTGGTCTCGCGCTTGTACGTGCACTGCCACCAAGACAACAAAACTTGAACGATTGCACTTGTCGCCGTTGTCTATCGAAAACAAATTCAAAACTGTCTCGCCCGAAAATATTATACAAATTTAGTTTTGAAGCTTTAAACGCGAGTGATATCTTGTGGTCAATCAAGCGATTACAGCAAGCTGATAGGCGCGGCAATTGATATCTTGAAAAGTGAATCAAATCTTTCGCAAATTCAAAATCGATATGCACACGCCAGGAAGTCAGACAAAAACCAAAGACCAACCGAGTGATTCCAACGATCAAGTTAAAACACAACTAAGGCTCGCCTTAGATCTTATAAATTTTATTTTCAAAGTTATTGCATTCAATAGATGAATCAAACTAAAACGCAATGAATACACAACGTGATATTTACAAAAGCATCATCTTGTCCTGTATGCTAGTGGTCAGCCAATTGCTAGCATCAAATGGGAAAATTTTGATGATTAAAGAGCCGAATTTCGTTGGCCACTCAAGCAACAGTGATATTCTGAGCAATATGGCTGATATTGATGTCGACTTTCATATGGAAGATGAAACACTGATGCAGGATTGCGAACCACTAGGCAAAGACGATCATTATGAATCAGATATGCCTAGTTATGATATTCCACACGATCTGATCATGAACACCCATGACGGTATGGAACACCTTGATAAAGTCACTCACCTAGAGATCGTCGATAATACCAAACCTAGCACAGAGTCCAAATCGAGTTGCTATGTGGTCTTTGACTTGATGGACCACGGCGCAATATTCAACAATATCAATTTGAAATCAAATGACAACATTCAATCGAAGCAAAAATTGCTCACAGTCTTCATGAAACCGAAAAACATGTTGAGCGATCATCTAGACAAGAAGAAGAAACAACTGGCCGAAAATTTCCCCATGAGATCACCCCAATTGGTCATAAAAAAGAAGGCTCAAGTTGTTACCACTTCCGGTAAAGAAAAAATGAAGAGCGTTTGGTCAGGGCACTTGTCTCAAAACGGTGATAGCTACCCGAATATGAATCCGCTTGTAATTAAAAGTCCTGATCAATCCAATGAAATAGATCAACAGACCATTATACATCAAACTGAGTTCGCTAATGAGCTTGCGGTTGCCAAGCGTGGACAGTTGGAGAAGTTTAGTGCAAGCCTGGACGATGGCTTTGATGAGACCTTATCAATGACGACTAACAAATCAGTATCGTCAAAACAGAAGAACCCATACACCATGAAAGAAGTAGATGCTAGAAAAATATTTTAAAATAGATGACTGTACATTTGTTTTGTCGATTAATTAAAATCAATATATTATCATGCTGAATCTATGCGATATTCATGTTTATCACTTGTTGAAATTTAACAAATTAAAATTTTAAGCTATATCTGGATTGAACAGAACGATCCTTTTGGCATTCCAAGAAATGCCGGACAAATAATAGATCTGCTCCCACATGTAGGGAATGAAAAATTCGCCAGGTTTTTCATCCTCAACATATCTAAACAGTAGTTGAGAGTTCGGGTCTCGTGTCTGGTCGAAGTTCCAATCCTTCATTGAATCCATAATAATCCATTTAATCTCATCAACAGAAGGTTGCTCTTGTAGAACTTCAATCTTGTTGTAGAAGAAGGTGAGGATCCGTTCAATATTGACTACTTGCTCATAGAATGATTGATGACTCGACAATAATGAATTGAATACATTTCTCTTGTACAATAATGTATACACAAGGTCTGGATTGTTATTCAATTGCACAGCTAAACTATTGTTGATTATGTCAAGTATCATTTTGATAACTTCCTCGAGCCAAATCAAGTCGCACTTTGAATCATCCATTAGAATGTTGACGTGTTCAGAGTTACTACTTCCTGGTGAATGCTGACCACAATCATTGGTTGTTGCTGACGCTTGTTTATGATTGTCAACGGGTGACATTTGATTGCCTGTGTTATTGCTTTTATCGACCGAATTCTGATCGGGTATACCAATATTGATTGCAGTGTTTCCGTTCTGAGTAGAAGACGTATTATTGCTATAATTGAATGTTGAATCTAGCTCGATGGACGACACATCTTGCAAGTCGCGTTTCTGTGTATCTGTTGCCAGTGCTCTTGCAAGTGGATTATCATTGTTCAGGACATCAAGAGTAGTGCTATGCTTATTGGCCTCCTTACTGATCACTTTTATCGTAGGTTGGATGACAGATGTATATCGTTTGGTTAATCGTTCAAGCAGGTCAACAACTCGCACACAAACATAGGGATGGAGATTCATAAAATGATTTGATAGATTTCCTAAAGTGGCGAATAAATTGGTGTGCAAAAATTTGTCCTTCACGCGGAACGTATTGTATTGGAAGGATCGGATCATAATCAAAGTCGTGAAGCTACCTAGTGATATATCATTCAGCATTCTGTCTTTGAACCATGGAACGCCATTCAAATGGATCGAATGTATAGATCTGCTGAATGATTCTTCCTCGCTGAGAATAACAAATAGTATTAAGATCAAATAGACCGCATGACTTCCTTTTTGAATTGATGTATATAGAATCTTGAGGAGTGGCAGCACCAATTGGTCTAATTTTCGTGCACAGGTCGTCAATATGAAAGGTTTAAATATCTTATTGCTGTGCAACAGCAGATAAAGAAGCAAGGCAACCTGATTATTATGTAGATTTTTACAAATGGTATCAAATAAATCATTGAATTCAATCTTGATACTATTTGATGCCATAATTGATTTGCTAGTTGTTGCAGTCGCGACTAGGTCATTGTTCGCGTTATCAAATGCTATTTTTGGGTCAGATAGACTGAAGTTGGAATCTTGACAAGAAACTATGGCTTCTCTGTAGGGATTTTTGCCACATGTATTATGATTTGTGAGGACATTCAATAATAACAAACTTTGCTTGGCTAACAACGGCAATCCCTCGTCGAGCTTGTTTTGGTCCTCTAGCGGTCCACCAAAACCTAGTGTGAGGACTTTCCATAGTGTCTTCTCTATCACCCACGCTGCACCCAATATTAAGCTCCCTCCCTCTTGCGGAATCGGATCCTGACGGATGAAATTATTCAATAAAGTTTTGGTCAAAACCAAAGCATGAATGGAACATTTTTTATGCATCAACGTTCTATATACATAAGATTGGCTAGCTTCATTATTGGAATACATTTGAACGGACAATAAAACTATCAAAGAATTGATAGCTTCAACTTGTAGCAAGTATGTTGAATCATTGGTAGGCATGTCGACGACGAGGGAGATGAGGACCGATATATATTGGTCCAAAATGTTGGATCCAGGTGTGACCTCGAGCGTCTTGCTTTGCAATAGAGATTCAGAATCTGATTGCTGTGTCGGTTGTTCAGTTGAGTGGGTGACTTGAGGGGCTACTTGTTTCTCACTCTGATTAGAATTTGCATTTGTTAACTCTATTGTTGAAGGCATAGGTGGCTGTCCTCCTTGTTGGGAATTATGAGATTGTGATTTGCTGGTTTCAACTTTAGTTGAAAGTTGTGGTTGTAGATGGGGTGGGACAGTTGATTTGTTGGGGACCTTCGAAACTTGTGGTTGCACATCTTGTCTAGACCGGAATGAATGGATGAGCATATCCTCGCTAGAGTTCTCAATAAAGTTCTTACAAATAATTCTCAGTAGGAAGATTGCATTAAATGATTGGAAACCATAAAATGGATTTATATTGAACTGTTGACCAGTTTGTGATCTGATTCTCGATATCCGATCTATTGCAACTCTAACTAAAGCACCAATATTCAATGATTGTGAATTGTTTAGTGCTAATAAGTCAATGAAGGGTTTAAGTGTTTCATAAACAAATTTCTCTTGTGTTTTCTGGCTTGAGATTCTCGAGAAATTGAATGAACATGACAGCAACTGATACCAAAATTGAGTATCATAACTGCTGATCGGCTCCGAGCCAATAAATCTTTCAAAAAATTCATTGTCCTTCAAGTCAATCTTTGCCATAGTTGTCGTCAATGTTTTAGAATAGATCAAGAGACTAATATGTGATTAGGTTCAAATGTAGATGTTCTAACAACTGAAATATTTAATAATTAAGCATCTACATAATGTAACAGGCCATCGCCGTGTTTGACAGCAGCAACAGAAGCGTGTTTCAATTTGCAAAGCAACGAGAGGACGCAACGTTTGCCTCTTGCGAGACCATCAGCTGACAAACTTCATGCGCGATTTTCGCACTTGCAATACCTCGGCGACGTCGTTTTGCAAGGCAGCAGGCCTGCCGCTCGCTCGCGTATCCGATATCCACTGCTCGCGTGGCGCATCATCATGATTCATGATGCCATCATCGCCCTTCAATGATTAGATCAAAGATAAGGTTGTTGAGGAGAGAAATAACAACCTCTTTTGGTAACAACGGAAGATATGCACTTTCGGTTCAACAGGATTTAATCTACATATCATTATCTCTATACACACAAATTCGTGTTTCTACAAACAATAACCGCTCATGCCGGGTGTCTTTTGAATTTTCACCATGACGCAAGTTGTTTGTCATCCAGACAAGTGCACATCACCGACATCTCTCATGTCTCTGGCGTATGTTGCTGCCGATGAATATAAAACTGGTTCGATCGATACCAATAATGGTGGTTGTCATGCTGGTCGTACTGTCAAACAGATCGTTGATATGTAATCGAAAGGTGAAATGACCGAAGAGTCACATCCGGAGGCCCATATTTTTTTGTGATCAGCTGTGGCTAAATCTTTTTTTTAGTTATTCCATTCATAATTCTATCGACCAAGTCCAACATGAACCTTAACACTCTCTTGCTTGCCGCGGTGGGTTTAGAGAAATTTGGCCAGACCGAACTTGGGTAAGTGGCAAATCAAGTCGGCTTACATCTTCACACAATAAATGTAGACGCTGCCATTAGGTCAAGCTCATTGAGCGCCGTTTGGTTGCATGGAAGCCTTGCCTGATGTCAGACTAGCATCAGATGATCCAAAGTGATCTATTTCATTTGTTTCTGTCAGATGAGCATTCGAACATACTGGCCAGTAGCTTCGTGTTCGATGATCTTGCAACCATCTTCTGAATTGTTCAACTTTCAACGCTGACTCCTCTGACGAGCTCGGGTTCGTCTGGCGACCAAAATCAGCACCTACATTTGCCGGCGGCCAAAGAGCTGGCAACGATTCACATTGCTCGATCGAACGCTCATGAGGCCAATAGAAATGTATTGACGCGCCAATGTTATGATTCAAGGCCGACAAATCGAAAGGCAGACCGCTGGCATGATTTGCGTCTTGCCGCTGATGTTGATGGTGGCGGTCTGAGGTGTTACCCTTTGTGTCGTCATTGTGTTTGAATGGCAGCGTTTCGGCCAAGGCGACGCTAGGATCACCATCAACAAGCAAATCCAAAGCATTAATTGTTGACATGAGAGTTGTCTTGAAGGCTCGCTGAACTGTTTTGCTGATTTGGGTCCAATTCAAGCTAGCACAAATGTGCTCGCGCAACAACAAACAATCTTCTCGGCAAGGAGGCCTAACCAGCGCAACCACATCAATTGATCTGAAATGGCAGCTCGGATAGACTAAACGGCATAGGAATTTTTCAATACCAGACCGACATTCGCTTGTTAGCGAGCCCATGTTTTGCATACGAAACTCTTCATCATTCGCGTCATTGCAACCAACAGCAGTGTTAGAGCCTCTGCACTCATGGCCCATCAGTCTGTCCAGAAGCCCATTGATCAGATGCTCATTGATGGCTTGCGTGCTCAAGTTGGTAATCTTATCCCCTAGAGTTTCCGATCTTACATAAACAAGCTCTTCATGACGCCTCGTGTTGCTCTTTGATTTTGCACCCATCTCCCTGATGTGCGTCTGCTGGCGGCGGTTGTCAACATTTTCGCCTACAGACACTGTGGCTTGAGTGCTATCGTGTGTGGGATGAGCAGTTTGGCGTTGTTGTCCTGAACGCTTGTTTAGCTTATTCTGGTGAACGCTTGTTGGTTGGACCAGGTGCTTGTAGCAGCGAGACGTTGGCTTGATGGCCCTCGAGATGCGAACACAATAACCACGAGGCGGCTTCGGCCCGTGTTTATCATCTGCCGTCGTTGTTATGTCTCGGTGTGACGATGTGGCGCCAAAGTTTTCGCCCAACGGCCCAACCTGTTTCGCGTGGTGTTTGAGCTGCGTTTCATTCACGACAACGCTGGCCCACGACAACGACGCGTGGGCTTGTATCGAGATCAAGACCGCTATCAAGACGAGCTTCGCTAGGGGAAAAAGTTTGGTTAGCCCTGTAATTGGAGGATTTGGTGAGGGAGGAGCAATCGATTTTTGAGCCGAAAGCGTTAGTGCGATGGTCGTGGTGTGAATTTCAAAGATTTCAAGAAGGAAATGTCCATGAAGTGCCATATAACAAATTGGATCTGACCAAGAGATGATTGCTCGAAGATTAGTGGGTGGCCAACGTGGTCCAGCGTGGCGAAGACAAAGGTCCAACAACTGGCCCATTGAAAGTAAACATGAGCCCTCATTTTGGGTCCATCATATATTTCACCTGATCTCGTTTGTCTTCGCTAATCGTGTGATTGAACCCGCACGAGTGTGCGTGTGTGTGTGTGTGTGTCTTTGTGTGGATCACGTGGGAGTTACCTGGCCCACTTCACGGATTGAAGACTTCAAATTGGACTGACGCGCGGGCCACTCCATCATTTCGATCGCTAGCAAACCGACGACCCCCATCAGCAAAGTGCCGCCAAACGATCCTAAAGGTGGTTCGGTTCATCGCGGCATCCAACAACGAGCTCGCCTCTCGGGCTTGCCGATTTGTTGTTTTATTTACCTCCGAATTTCTAATCCGGAGCGCACGTAATGTCCGGCCAAACCCAATCGATGCCGCCGCAAACTTCGAGAAGCAATCTCCTTCTTCTTCTTATCTGTTGGATCCATTCGGCCGAGACTCGTTAGAAACAAACATACTTCAGGCCGCTTCGTCTGGTCACCGTCGCCGCCTTGCCAATGTTTGTCTAACGGTGGCCTGCGTTCATCTGCTTGCATGCCTCAGTAGATATTGGCTTAGAGCGCCGACGATGGTTTGCCAGCCATCGCTTAGTTCATCGTTAGCTCTGGCTGCTAACTTAAATCTTTAGCCCAAACCGCTGCAGCAACGCCGTAATCTCTCGCTCGTCTCGTTCTCGATATCGTCTCAAGCCGAGTTGGCCCGGTTCGAGGCGAGCTCATTTCATCCAGCCATCTAAATTCGCTTGACCAGCCAACTCAGCTGGACACCTGCGCGTTCAGTTGGCTTGTGCCGGCGTAGTCGTTCATTGCGATAAAGTCTCGACAATTCGCCGTCTGTTTACCATGCGCATCTTGGCCAATGGAATTTGGCCGAGATAGTCGACTCAAAATGGCGCCAAAGTCGAGGAACTTTTACTTGCAACCATCCAACTTTCTCTCTCTCTCTCTCTCTCCCCTTTCGTTCGCTAGCCTTCGCTTTCCTGTCGCCCTGATCTGCCACTCCTAATGATTTATCTTGTTTTATGCCTCACTTGCTTGCCGCCCGCTCATCTGCCTCGCTGTCCGATCCAGCCAAGCTTGGTTTGACTGTTGTTCTCGTCTCAATGGAGCCAACGGATAATAAGCAAGCCTCAAAGCGTTTGATACTACTCGTTCGCTCTCTCCCTCTGTTTGCGTTTGACTTGGTTTGATGCGGTGCGGATACTCAAACAGGCCCGGCTTTTCGCCGCTACTAACGAACAAACTTGTTCTCAATTATAAATGCTAGCTAGTTGTGAGCTTGGCCAATTCAAGCACCAGACGCAACAACAACAACGCCGAAACAACGATCATCAAACGGAGAAAGAGTTGTGCTAGAGTTTGCCGTGAGAATCGGTGGTAACGTCAGAGGCTCACGTCGTTGCGGCCGAACAGCAAGAAGTTGAGACGGAGTGAACCAGCAACGGAATCAAGACTCAAACGACCAGCGGTGAACCGTCTCGACATTTCGTACCGTCGCTCGTTCGCTCGGTCGTTGATCGAAAGAAGCCGCGCCTTTCTCGCTCAACCTCAGCCGCGTTGGTATTGCCGTTTTGTGCCAAGCTTGTTAATTAATGCAATTGGCCACGCAAAGCTCTGACGCTTTTGAATTGATTGCGTTGTCGTCTTATTGTGAGTCATTGCAAAGACTCACTCGATTGGAAAGACCTTCAATTGGACATTTTCAAGAAATCTCATCAAAGTGCAAGTTTAAATTTGTCATTGATTTCAAAATTTAAATCCAAACAATGTCGTACGATCCAAAAGTTTTCGAGCTTGGCTGGGATTTCATCTTGGCAGGTAAGTGAACGCGAAACAATACGCGAAGTAGTCCACTTTGAAGAATAATCAAATGAAGCACCACAAGATAATCTAATCGGTTAAACACATTTCATCGTCGAAACAAACTGCCAATTAATTGTCCAGGTGAGCGCTATCGAGTGCTCGACATGGAGAAGATCCCGGCCAAGGCCCAGCACGAAATGTGCGGCCTATTCAAGCAATCAACATTTGGTGATATCGACATCAAATGTAAGTGTTCAAGCTGAATCTATTTCGTTCGCTCGTGCCCACAAGATCTCATCTTGTCTAGCCGAGCTCGAACGAGACCAGACGCAAAGAATCAATCGCGCGAGCGGATATGTCAGAATATTAATGAGTTCCACATTGAAATCAAAATCAACACACCACAAACTCGTCGTGTGCAATCAACAAACAAAACGTAACACAAACACAATTGCGTCCGCTAAGACGATGGAACACAAGGCACCGTCTTCAACAACATGACCGCCTGGTCCAACTGCCGAGGCATGAGCAAAGTCGACGCGATCAAGAGGTACGTGACCATGGCAAATCAATTGGTAGAGTCCTACAACAAATAGATCGGGCTAACAGACTCATGATCAATTCGGGCCGGTGAAAGCTGGCCATCAGAACACCCGGGCCATAATGTGTGAACCATCAGATAGATACCGCAGTGGCGCATTGACAGCAAGAGCCAAACCAGAAAAGCTGACCATTGGCATCTCAATGTGTGAAAGACTGGCCAATAAATGAACTTGTTTTAGGTATTCAAAGTGTGATTAGTGAGCGTTAAACACGCAATCAAATGGATAAAAGTAGCAATAGCGGATTTTGAGCTCTGAACGGCCCTATTGCACTTTCCAAATCAACTTTATTCCATTTGTGCAACAACAATGATATCATCTCTCCTTGCAAAGCTCGCATATTCACATCGACATCCTTTACAATCTTGAACTGGCTGCTGATGATTACTGTTTATTGATTGAAGATGAGAGCTTGGAGCCTAATGACCTGTCGGCACAAACTCGCACTTTGTGTTATACCGAAAACATTCACAAACAACATTGATCCGGCTGAACTCGAGAGAAAAACTCGCTTAAGAGCAACTCTCTCATTAGTCTCCGCAGGAAAAGAGGTTTCGTTTGTTGATGTTGCCGATTGTACATCATCCGGGCCGGCAAACGCAAAAGTTCATCATGATTATCACGATTGTTGTTCGCTTTGGACGCGCAAGTTCATTTCCTTTTTCTGGTTAGCTCGCTTCGCTTGCAACAACCGTGCCAATATGGTTTATACGAGCCACAAAGAGGCAGCAGCAGCGGGCAAGATTGGCCAGATGCCGGGGGCGCTGCCGACCAGAGAAAGGAGTCATAATCAAACAGAAGGCAAAACTTGTGGGGCTCGCTTTGATGGTGAGCGTGTGGACGAAACCTAAGGCTCATTTATCGTGTTGCCTAGCCGGTTTCGTTGAACAGTCGAGCGCCGGACAACCACAACGAACAAACGGTCGCAGTCTAGTCGTGTGGCCTCGAGCGTTGGCCGATCACGGCGCCCGACTCCAACTCGGTTTAATCTCAATTAATTCAGCCGCCGATCTACAGTATTTTTTCTCAATCTTCATTAGGACGACCACTGGTGGAGCTTGTTAAGTCGAAGTTCGGTGCAAGCAAACATGGGCCAAAGACGAAGAGGCGCTACTGCTTCTGCCGCTGCTGCTTCTGCTTCTGCTGCTACTCGTTATATAGTGCGAACTTGTTTGGGTGGCGGCGAGGAGTCCTCGCCAGAAATTCATCTTGACTCTTTCTCCCGCTCACGCTTTCCCAACCACTTGCGCGACCTTTTGCGCCAAACAGAAGTGGCTGCACTGGTTAATGGTCGATCACGTTGGCCAACGCACGCCGCGCTCGCTTCTTTGCTGATCTGAATCATGTCAACCCCCAATTGATTATACCTCGGCCAAAGTTAATCAATCTCATCTCTCATACGAGCAGTTGGTGCCGATCATCAAGAAACGAGACGCAATAGTGGCTTGCCACTAACGGGAGGCAATCTATTTGGTGTTGCCTTTGGTTGGCGGACGACACATGACGAGCATGAGCGTATGGCAGCTTTGTTCAAATTTAATTTTGAGTTCAGTTTGTGTGGTCGTCGGCCACCACTTTGATTGCCTCGACATTGAACGTTTGCTAGTGCAAATGTCCGCATTGCAAACTAGACAAGGCTCGCTACCGACCAATTAGTGGCACGTCAGCTTCAAGCTTAACTCGAAGCTCTGCTTGCTCTGCACCACTTCCTACCTTTGAGAGGCGCGACCACGAAAAGAGGCAAACCTGCTCGACGATCAGACATTAGGGGCCATTCTTTTTCTGCAAAAGAAAAAACACAAATTTCATGCCACGACATTGCCGGTGACAGCGCTGGCCAGGTTGTCGTTGACGTCGAGCAAGGCCAGATGCAATCTACATTAGGGCCAACCCGTTTCGCGTGAGCAGCTCGCCGCCAGCCAAGAGCGGCGCTGTTTAGTTGTCGCGTTGTTCGAACTTGTAAAAGTGGCAATTGGTCTGTGGAATTGTTGAGTCGACACCTTGTTGGAAAAACTGATGGAACGTTGCGTGTGTCGACTGTGTAAGAATCTCCAAACTCGAAAGTCGACGGCAAAACTTACCTGAATCGTTGAAGAGCTTGTGGCCGGGCATCAAATCTTCTCTAACGTGTGACGTTGTTGACACTGCAAATTTGAATCGATTTTTGATTCGAATCCGTGCCGCTGACATTTCGTCGTGTTGTCGTTTCAACATTTTGTGTTGCTTCTCCTTCGCTTGCCGCTTTTGAATTGTCACTCTGGCGGTGATTTTCTTGCCCAATCTCTTCAACTCTTCTTTGTGGGCCGTTCTTCAAGAAATTGATTGCACTTGCGTGATGTCTTCTTGGCGTGCAAACGCAACCAGTCGATCGAACGTCTCTCGTCCGAATCGGATATGAAATTGAATTTACATCAAATTCTGAGATGGGTCGCAATTGTAAGCGCAAACCAAAGTGGCTCTCGTGTTGTGAGCGACTCATCTCTTGCCAACGAATGTTCTTTGCCGAAACGGTGGTTGGTCGAGGCCTCCTGTCGTGAACGCCCACTTTTGATTGCGGTCGATCAACTTTTGAGTCTTGCGCCGTCTCAATGGGCCAGGCCGCGCGCGTGGCCAGACCAATTCAACGGCGTCCAGCAAGTGGCCTCCTTTGTTGATGGTGGTGGCCCGTTTGGCGGCGTCGACACTGCGCATGCTTTTGGTCGTGCCCAACGCCCCTGTATGCAACCAGGTCCATAGCGTTGGGCCGTTCAAAGAAATCCAAATTTGCCATCGACTGCAACGACGACGAATCTTTGTTTAGCAAGCCTGATTTAGCTTCATGTCCGGGCCATTTGACTAATCGCGTTGGCTCGATTCCATTCCAGTTGCCTGGCCAGCGTGATCCGTCCGAACGGTTGCACTGGACCGAGAGGGGAGCTGTCGAATAGAATTCAATGAGTTCCCTTGCACGTCTCGGCGACCAATTAATCGAATGATAATTCAAGCTCACAGATCTTCTATCAACTTGCAACGAAGACGACAACGACGACGCGCTCGCTCTGGCCTTATCTAAGCCGATTTTGTTGTCCTCACTGTCTCCGGCATCGCTATCTCCTTCGGCTTCCTCCAAATACTGGCCAATGTCGGCCAAATCAAGTCGCTTGCTTGTGTTTTGGCGCTCATCAACCGACAACCTCTCGAAGTACTTCTCGAGCGCATTGCTGTCCACAGAACTCTTGCAAACCTCCAAGTCAATTTTGGGATAGTAATGCAGATAAGTCACACACATCTCGTCAGTGGTTGCATGGCCGCCCAATGTTATGTTTGGCCGAGAACGAGTGTCGTATAGACAATAGTGGACAAGAGAGTCGCCTGGTTCAATGTGAACCGGCTTGGGCAAAAGTCGGATCTCCTGGAAATGCGGCGAATAGTGATCGTCGCGTTGTAGTTCGCCCAAAAGACGGCCGCCTCTAACATGCTCCGTCCAGGAAGCCACGCCAGTCAGATGGGTGTGCATTTGGGCAGCGAATATGTAGATCCCGCCATTGTCTTGGGCTTGTTTGTCCAATGTTGCCGCATGTTGCGAAGACATTTGACTTGAATGAGAGCGGCGACTCTGGTTGTGGCCTCTGTGGCCAGCCTCTTGTCCCTGGCTGTGACGACTGCCGCTGCCGCCGCCGCCGCCACTACGACCACGACGATGATGATGATGACGCTGATTATGCGAACTATCTTGTTCGAAGTTGTTATTGTTGTTGTTGTGGTCTTCTCGTCCAGAAAACAAAGAACTGTCACCACCTGACATGGCGGCCCGAGTGCATTCGCTAACGCAATAGCCTGCCAACGGAGTCACCATATTGGGTGGAATAGAATTCTTGTCCGTGTACTCGAGACCAACCTCCAAGACGCCGGCATCGAATGGGCGTAACTCGGGACTGTAATGAAATCTCAAGCCAGACGAATCGACCAGCCCCTCGGAGCGCGCAACATTATTGTAATGAACCTCAAGCACGACATAAGGACTATAATCCGGGCCTCCAATTAATTGGCCAACTTGTTCGGGATAAACAAGCGGCTTGGCGCCCATCGCCCAAGCTAGTATAACTCGTCTGCACGATTCAGTTGCCGTTGGTCTTGTATTTGACGAGCACTCGCCCGACCAGCCCCCTGGCGAGCTATACAATTCGGCCAGTTGTTGCCTTTGTTCAGCGCTTGTAGTTGCACAATTAAACAATTCCATGTGATGAACAACATGCTCGTTGCCTGGCTCAATTACAGCCTCGTAACTTGTTATGTGAAATTGTCTCGACTCGAACTTTTCTGGCAATTTCAACAGCTTACACCAATATGTTGTCTCAACGGCGGCAACTTCATATTTGTCCATACGAATGTCGAGGCCATGGTCTGAGCTTGTTGTGCTGTGTTCTGGTGTATTTGACAATGAACTTCTCTTCGGAGTTTTCGTTGCAATCAACTGAGCGCGTCTGAGACCAGATTCGAAACCCGGACCGACCGTTCCGCCAGCAAGCTTTTGATTTGCACCATTCATTTCGTGTTGCAATTCAGTAAGATTCAGTCTGTCCAACGACAACACTGGCCCTTTCATTGTGAACCAAACCATGTGGGTGGTTCCGTTGTCGATCTTGTAATAGTTCTCACGATTGTCGCATACTTCAAGAGGCCTCTTAAACTGAACCTCAAAAACTTGATCAGTCTCAATATGGGCAGTTCTTTTGGCCATCAATTCTTTCTCGTCTAGATCATTCAAGTCAACAATCTGCTCACTGTTTGCGTCAGCAGAATCTTCGTCTTCGTTGTCGTCGTCGTTTGTTTCAGCAGAATCTCTACTGGCTGAATCATCATCAATCCGTTGGCCTCTGATCAACTTGCAAACACTTTTAGACGAATCCACCAACTCCAGTAGATTGTTTTCATCAGTTTTTGCATCTTGTAAATGAATGCGATGACTCAAATCGAACCAGATGAGACAAAAGTCGCTAGATGGCAATTCGCCTCTCTCGCTAAAACCCAAGGCAAATATGTCGTTTCCTGAACTAAAGTTTGATTTGCTTGAGTTGATTTCCAATGCGAACGATATCCTATTCGCTCGATAGTTGACCCGCCAGTTCAACTGGTATCGACCATATTGATCCAAGTTAATATTCCAGTGAAATTTGGAATTCTTAACTGGTACAATATGACTGTTGTACTTGACATGATTGTTGCTCGTGGGTGACTTGATGGTGTCGCGCATTGACGCAACCATAGACCACATATCATTTTGATTTGCCGAACTATTGACCACTTCTGGATGTCCGATAGAGGTTGGTATTGTCGTTGCTGGATTACCTTGAACTAAATTAAGGGTAAGCAAACATAAAATTGTTGCAAACTTAGATAACTTCACTAATATAAGCAGCATTTTGAGTTTCAGTAGATGGACAATAGGATACAAGTTTTGCTAATGTGGGATAGTTCCAGTAGTTTGGTTGATGACAGAATGCGGCGAGGATAAATTTGGTGACGAACAAGAACGGAAAATCGAAATCGGAAGGATATAGACCAAGTGAAGGAGAGCTTAGAGTTTAGTGCCTTTCCACAACATCACACCCAGGAGGTTCCGTTCGACCAGTCGAGCTTATTGAAATTCCTCACATTGTGGAGCACATGAGACTCGCAATGATGACGCAAGAGATAATTCGCCGCGCTATAAACTACATAGACGACCACTAACACTTGTCTCGTCAGCACGTTGGATTACACAATAGGGGCGACTTTCCAAGAGTATACTATCATTTAATTTATTGACTGCACTCTTGACATTCTCTACGCTTCTCGAGCCTGTCTCTGTGCAATTTCTTTTCAAATAAGCGGCGCGATCCAATATACTGAAGGAGAATGATCAATGAGATCTGGTGGTATACAACTCCTACACTTTCATATATAATCGATCACTAATCACGCGCCAGTGGTGTGATAAGATCTCGGAGGGAAAATTTTGGTCATGTCGCTGTCACAACAATCGTTAGCTTGTTTGGTCATCCGCTTAAGAATCATACGGATAGTTATTGCTATCTCCACTGCCTTCTCCATCTTCGTCCCATTCAACCTCCTGGTCGACTAGACCGCCAAAGTACAGTGTTATAGTCTTGATCTTCTTACCAACCATGTTCTCTTCACGCTCAAACTCCTGGTGGTCGTTGTCGAGTAAGTTCATTTTTATTTCTTCAATGTCAATATTGCGCGGCATTAGGAATGCTATATTGTCTGTCATATACTTTCGGCATGCTTGCACGACGTCATAACCATTGGGGTTCATCAAATTCAACGAATATTTTTCAATGTCCTTGTAACCAACGCCTCCCCATGGTGGGCTCAGGAATACAGCATCTATCTTTCTGTGGCGCAGCGATCTCATGATGTCCATAAAGTCTCCAAGTATGAACTCACACTGATGTTGCACACCATAGATCTTTGAATTATGCTTGGCCATCTCAAGTCGTTCCAGGTTGATATCACAGCCAATCACTCTAACATGGGGCGAATACAAAGCGAATTGTATCAGGTTTCCGCCAACTCCGCAGAATCCATCCACTATCACGGTGTGTCCATCGCCGATCGAATGATGAACCCGTTCTGAGATGTGGCGTGCGATATTCTCAGGCGTTACTGACCACCAGGCCTCATCGTCCAGTTTTATGCCATCGTCATAGCGCGAGAATAAATTGTAGCGTTGGTTCCAATATTTTTCCAAATTTTTTGACTTCAATATCGGGCCCATGTTCTCATTTGTGTGTAGTATTATGTATTTGTGGGATTTTCAATGTTGTATAATGAGAGGTTTTGGGAGAGGGGAACAATTAATCAAATCATTGTTGTAAACATAAACAAATTCATCATCAACAACAATAAAATTGTTGCAGGTTGAAGCATAAACTCTCATTGTTTTCACACAAGCACGTCTTGCAGCGAAACTCTTGCACGGTGTTGCATGCGCTTTATCGGGATGGCTGAACGCACGTGGGACATCTAATTGAATGGCAAATGAGCGAAAAAAACTTCAATCCGACCAGATGAACTTCGCTATAGTTGCACCCTAACTTGACTAGTCCATCTTGCCACGTTATCATATTCAATCAATATCTTTCTATTATCTTTCTAAGGGCATTATTATTCCGAAGAAATGTCTACCAAGAAGCTGCTAACACTCGGTGTTGGTATTGCTGGCCTGGGTGGTGCTGTGACAGCGTTGGTCTCAGAGTATGGCCTAGAGGAACCGGGCAAACCAGATGAGTTCTCCAAAATGCCTTGGGGAATGTCTCATGTGACGAGAGGCTGGACCAAATTTAGGGCAAACTTGCATGAGCTCTTTGCCGAACCAAGCGAACCAGTGCTCCTGCCGCCGCCTCTTGCAGCAGCTTATGGCAATACCCCATACACACTAAGTCTGGAATTAACTGGTATCCTTGTGAAACCCGAATGGACTTATAAAACAGGCTGGCGATTCAAGAAGAGGCCGTATATTGAGTATTTCCTCAAGCAATGTGGCCCTCCATTGTTTGAAATTGTTGTTTATACACAAGAACAAGGCTCAACTGCCTTCCCCATGATCGACGCTCTAGATCCCGAAGGATACATTTCCTATAGACTATTCAAAGATTCAACCAAATATATAAAGGGAACTCACGTGAAGGAACTCAATCAGCTCGGTCGTGAATTGAAGAGAGTAATCCATATCGATTGGAAACCGGAGGCGTGTCAGACTAATCCTGACAACTGTTTAATATTGAAAAAATGGGATGGAGATTCTTCAGATAAGATTCTGGTTGAGCTGAGCGATTTTATCAGGGAGATTGCAAATCTTGGCGTCGAGGATGTTAGACCAGTGATAAGGTATTACTCTCAATTCGAAGACCCATTGGCTAAGTTCAAAGAAAACCAGAAGAAGGCCGAAGAGATCAAGGCGCAGGCAGTTGTGCAACCTGGGTGGAAGCTCCTATCCACAAAACCAACTGGTGTCAAGCCCACAATCACGTGAGAAAATCGATCCTGCTCGACTATCTCAATATCGAACTATAATTACGAATAATTTTGCGCTGTTAGATGAAACTCTTAGAGCAAGTTTCACTTAGATCCATAGAAACATCATCGTCGAATCCAATTGCAAACTTTTTGGCGCAGCACATCATTCGTCGCGAACGCGAGGCGCGGGTATATCAGCTGATATGACAAATAAATTTTCGCAACTTCTTCGTTACAATCATTTGTTACTAAATATTTACCTCACAAATCACCGATAATGTTACGCAAATTAATCCTCAACTCATCGACCAGGCTGAGGCCTATTTTAAGGGCACACAATTCAACATCTGGCGCGGATTCAGCAGGACTAGATCTCAATATTTATCATGAAGCCTCAGATAAGAAGTTAGAGGAACTGAGCGACAAGCTTGAGGAGGTCCTGGAAGATCGATTCGATGACGGCGCAGATGTTTCGCTCAATAATGGAGTGTTGACTGTTGTTGTCGATAATCAAAATACATATGTGATAAACAAACAAACTCCTAACAGACAACTGTGGCTATCGTCCCCATTAAGTGGCCCAAGAAGATTTGATTTCATTCAAGGCAAATGGATTGACAAAGGCGACAAGATGGAATTGAGTTCTCTTATAGATGGTGAGCTAACGCAATTGCTAAAAAATGTCAAGAATCTTTAGAAGAATAGATACAAGAGAGAACCTAGTTTAAAGAGAAGTCGGCAACACTCAAATATTATCGTGTTGGTTTATCTATGTGCATTTAATAGTGTAACGCGGTGCTATCCGTACATCATCTCATCAATTATCTTCACAAAATATAACAGTAGTTTCGATATTCACACCTGAGCTTGATATTTCCTTTTGACTGATCGATACTCTCTAAAAGCTTCTCTCAGGCCCTTAGATTGATCATCTTGCACTACATGTTGGCTTGAGCGCTTGCACGCGTACGCATTGGCTTGGGGTGTCTGCTGATGCATGCTCATGACAGGACTACATGGAATATGATGCTTGGGTTGATGTTGATAATTTGTGATGTATTGTGTCTGATAATAATCTCCGTTTGGCATGCAACAGGCCAGAGGCTGGTTCGAGAAGGTGGCTCGGTCGCGGACCGTGGGCGTTATCGCGCTGATTGGCCCGATTGGCGAATAATCATAGCGCGCACGTTTCGCACAATGCTGATAGTCGTCCTCCTCTTCGCTGGTTGCAATCGACGACGACATAGGGGCGTAATTGGTGATAGTTGACGAGCACGGACTACATGCGTCATTGTAATCGGGCGACTTGCAATAGTTTTTGGCAGAGTATTCGCTGCTTGATATTGATTGGTTCGATATGCTGTTGTGTGTGCTTAACGAGTTGCGACCGCCATCCGGTGTGTTAGGTGATGATGATGTCGCCTCATCTGATTTAAGCACATTATTAAGAAAGTCAATGTAAGCCAACGCAAGTTTCAAAGTGTGTATCTTGCTCATCTTGTCCGACGGCTCTTTTGGTATCTTTGACTGTAGCAGTTTGTAAGCCTGGTTGAGTGACTGAGTTCGCTTCCGTTCGCGAACATTCGCAACAACTCGTTGTTTGTTATCTGGCATGATGGATGGTCTTGATGAACGATCACTTTTGTCAGTGGGTTTGGCGAACTTAAAGGATGTTAGGACGAAACTTGGCTGACAAACTCTTGAGATGTTCTCTTGATGCTGATCAAAATTCAAATGTGACATTTGTGTTCATGCTCAGATCTGCTTCAGACTCGGCGATGTCCAGGACGGTGCGTTAATTGTTTCGCTTAATTGGTGCACGCCAGTCGGTGCAACGTGTGCGAGTATGAATGTCAATATTGAGATGATCAATTAGGATGCGCAATGGGCAGGCGCGTCCACGTAAAATTTGGCGCCACTCTTGGGCCCCATTTGCGCATCCTCTGCCCAGGCATGGCGACCTCTGCCGTGGCCGCCATCGCTGTCGAGGTACAAGACCGCACTGTGCCACAACAGGGCGGCTCAAGTGAACCAGTGGCCCCGGCATCGAACAAGACTATAATTCTGTTTGTTGTCGTCGGCGTGCCGGCTTGCGAGTGATACTTTTGGCGACGTAAAACAAGTGCCGCCAGGCGGCCTGGTTCGGGTTGCACTTGTTCGGGTTGGATCGGGGAATACAAAAACAACACACGAGGCTTGGTGCGAAGTATATGAGTTTTGCTTGTTCGATGGTGCTGACCGGGTGTGATCGACAACGGCGGCACAATTTAGATGATAAAGACGGCGGCTTGCTAGGCCAAAAACGTTGCAGGGCAGCCAGATATCTGTGAGAACCAGTCGGCTCGAGATTGATGTCAAGCGTGGCTGTCGGCAACGTTTGCAAGCCGGTCGGCTACAATATTGCACTTGTTGCTCTTGTTGTTTGCTCGCATTGTGGTAGCCAGGCGCATTGTGTGGTGCAAGTTTCGCACTTGTCTCCTCGCTCGCTTGGGTGTCGCACCGTTTTCATCGCCGCCGCCGGTAGTCGAGTGGTATCAGTCTACCGGCACTAACCATGAGACACACAAACAAACACTCCTGCTTGGACACAGATTAATTATGAATCTACTACGGCGACTGGTCGTTTGTCTTTGAGAGCGTGCGTGTGTGTGTGTGTGTGTCAGCATGTAAGCAAACAACTCGCCGACAGACGGACGAGTGTCAGTGATCATTCGAGAGGACGCTTGGGAGAGTTGTTGTTATTGTTTATTAGTTTATTGCCTTCTCAAATAACTGTTCAGGACACTATTTGCGATTCGGCCAGAACTTGGCGGTGCTACAAATGTCCTTGTCGGACCAGAGGGCGCACAGAACAACGCACAGAGCCAGTGTTAGCCAGCCCGCACGCGTGTGTTTTACTGTGGCCAAGAACCGCATAAAACCCGACTATGACCACCGCGTGGCGCCGTCGCGCAAACCGCTTATTGCAGCGTCGTCCGGCAACGGCTTGACCCACTCAAAGTGTGCGCAGAAACAAGTGCAGACAATTGGCCTACTCGAGCCGGTACTAGGACATAAAACTGGTGCGCGCTGGTATTATGTGGATCGAGTCTGGGCTGTCTTTATTGCTTCGCGCCGAACGCTGGCCAAGTTTGATGTGCCGCCGATCGGCCTAATGTGTTGCTGGTGTGACATCAGCAGAAAAATGGGCCGATCCTTATCGTAGCGTGTTGGCATATTGTATCAACCATGAGGCAGGTCGCAATCAAACTCCGCCGATATCGTCTTGGGTGTCGTGTGGGCCCGATATAAGCCTGATGCTGACCTCCTATTTTTGGCCAGTCGCCGTGTTTCCACTAGTTGAAGTTGTCATGTTTTTAGGCTGCCAGCCGACACGGTTTGATTATTCAAATCAAATACACAACATCGAGTTCAAGTCAATAATATCAAACGAAAAGATCTAACTGGTCTCGTTTGTGTGCTCACTGAGCACTGCTCAGTCGACAGCTGAAATTACTCTCACTCATCGCCTTTCAGCTTGCTTTATTTGCATCATCGTCGTTGTTGTGCTGAGTTTTCAATGTTTAGATTGCGACACACGAGAGAAGTCTGAAAGAGCAAAACACTTTTCAAACAGGCTACTTCAAATAAGTGGCCATGGTTTGGCCGTCGCATTGCAAGTGCTCGCCAAAGCGATTGGGTGCAATCAAAACAAACTAGTAAACCACGTTGGGCGTCGGCTTTTATTTTTCAAAACTTTGCGATTACTCGAACAAAGAGTTCCGTTCTTGTTTACATTATATATCGAATTGGTTCCGCTGACACATCGATGGCTTGTACCAACAAGGAAGTTGCATGATACCGAATCGAATAATCCTACGTAACCAACCTCTGATTGCTCATTGTGGTGGTGGTGGTGGTGTTGGTCTATCTCGACTATGTTGCAAGACTCGCCCAAGCTGAAAATTTGACGCTCTCGAGAATTTTCTTCAGATTTCAAAACAAGATCCTTCCCAGATGTCAAGCCATCTCGTTGCTCTCGAGATGCTCTTTTATTCGAATCCCTCATCGTAACACTTGATTTAATTTTCAATTTCTAGAACAAAAGAGATCCCATTTCTAGAACCATTCGGCACAGCAAGTCGGAGTCGTGACCAGGCGGCACCTAAGAAGATGAAAGGCTTGCGCCGGCATCTCTGGTCGCCCGGACCTTTTTAAAGCCGGCACCGCCTATGATCAGCACAAACAGAGCCGAGATCAAAAGTCAAACTCGGTCCAGAAAGAGTTGCTTTCGCTTCGTTGGCTGATGCCGCCGCTACTGCACTAGCTGTTTTCTCAACACCGCCAGAGATCGTACAGAGGTGTCAAATCTAAACCGATCGCACATGTTTCACGTCAAGCAAATAGGTTTGCCTGGACAACAAGTGTGAAGGAGCGAGCAATCAAGGGATACATTTGTAAAATAAGACTGACAGACAAATTAGTTTTGGTTGCTCGGTTGGTTATTTGAGGACAGTGCTGACGAGAGAAATCGGCACTCTTGTTGCAATCTGTCGCCGATGGGTGGCGTTCGTGTTCCATTAGCCGGCTGTCTAGTCAGCCCGATTTCTCGACTGTCCAGCAATACTAGTTGGCCATGACAATCAATTCTGCAACAGCTGATGGTCGAGTGGTCATCGTCGGCTGTTGGCTGCTAATCGACGTAAGCTTCGTGCTTTTGGGCAGATGCTTTGCCACCAGTTGGGAGATTCGCCATTAGACAACGGGGAAACAAAAAGCAGCCTTTGAATGATGGTGCAAAACATTGAGGCCATCGGCTGAGTGCTGGCACGAGCCAGCCGGCTAAATGCTGCCAGTCGTTTGATTTCTGTTTGTTTCGAGCAAGGTTGCCGCGGCCAGCCATCGATATTGAAATTTTTAAACTTGAGGCCATGTGTGTGTGTGTGTGGGGGGGGGGGAGCAAGCATATGGTTGAGCAGGCGAGATTGCAGGCGTGTGCCAAACAACAACAGCAGCAGTCGGGCTAGAATTGATTATTTGAAAAACGCCATGTGCATCTGGTAAACTCAACCAAAGCCAGATAAGCGAACGACCGACACAATGACCGAGACACAAAACTCGGTGCAACAACAACAACGAAGATAGCAGCCGGCACGAGCCAGATAATTCTAGAGGGGCGAGCAACAATTCAAGCACAAACTCACTGGTGTACTCGGCTGGTGTTGGGCCGTTTCGTTCACGTGATCCCCATATCTGGTCCGATTTTGCCACGCGCCACATACAGTCGTGGCAGACGAGGCTGTGGCAGCAGCTTCCCCTCTAATGAATGAATGAAAGAACGCCACCGCGCTCATGCAACAGTTGGCTGCTAA
Organism: Bromus sterilis; assembly: GCA_950022295.1. NCBI lineage: Eukaryota > Viridiplantae > Streptophyta > Magnoliopsida > Poales > Poaceae > Bromus > Bromus sterilis. The sequence goes on from OX465601.1 coordinate 273,159,506, forward strand.
AAACGCTGCTGTTTCTGCAGATGCGATTGCAATTGGTTGAGGGCGATCAACGTCCATCTGCTGTTTTGGAGGATCGAGCTGACGTCGCGGTGGCCACGCGCCAGCCCGGGCTAGGCCTCACCTTTGACTGCTTGGCCGCAACAGTTGGCCAGCAAAATTATCTAGCCGATTGCTGTTGGCTTCGAGCAAGATGTGATTTTAGTTCGTGTGGCCAAGTTGTGATTCAACCAGTTGGATCGGCCAGAAATCGACGATACGAGTTTGCGCGACACACGCTCGAGTGTTGTATAACAAAACCCAATTGCAGTCCAGCTGCTGGTTGACGGATATCATCATTGAGCACACAAAATTGGCGCCAGCACAGCCTCATGGGGGTTAGTCCTTTGTGGAGCATAACATCCTTTGTAGAGCGACTTTATGCAACAGGATGATGGTAGAGTTGGTTGCGCGACAGGAAAGCATCGAGTTTGAAATAGCGAATAGCATCCTGATTTTGGCATCGCGTTGGATTATGTTGAGAGCTAAATGTGATCATATCCCGGTTTGGAGGTCTGCATCATCGTCCATCCGGCTGGCCTATTGGCCCAATTGTTGATCGGATGTTGCAGAAGAATCTTCAAGATTTTCGTCTCATCTGTTTTCTTCTCTCCTGCGCCAGCCTCCTTTTAGTTTCGACTTCCGATTTCTCACACTGGGCCGCTCTTTGCGCTACATCCGACAATCATGCGTTGCTTCCTTTCTGCGCGTACCGTTGCGCCAATTCCACCATGTCATCTGCTGCTAGCCTCCCATTTCCGTTCAGGCTGACATTCTCATGTGAACAAGGCGTCGCTTGTTCCGTGCGTTCATCTGAAACACAATCCAACTGGCATTGTTGGCATCGAGTACCAGTTTGCGGGACCCCACACCGAACTAGAGGGGCGTAACAGCGACCTCGAAGTATCGTCTCAAAGACTAATTGTTGTCCGTCTTGCTTGCGCTCTGGTTGGTTGCAACGAAAAGACGCTCTCGCTTGGCTCGCGTAGTCTCAACCGATTCGGCCAAAGATCGTCGTGATATCAAGTTGATTTGTTTGACTCCATTCAGACTGGGACCTGTTGCAAATTCAGCAAAATCGAGTTGTGATTCGAGCCAACACACATGATAATTCTCAATATCTGGGCGACAGTTTTTGTTTTTAACCGCACAAAAATTGCCATTAGATCATCAGCCTTTGGGAGTGGCCAATTTGTGCGAGACTACATCTCGGTTTGCTCTAGTCTGACGAGCAACAGTTTTGAGTTTACACATTTTTTGCCTTGGTGGTTTCCCTCGTGCCATTGTTCGTCGCTGTTCGTGTGACGCAAGCTAGATCGTCTCACTTGTATGCGACGAGTGTTTCAATTTCACTTTTCTTTTTCATAAAAATAAAACCTGAAACTCGACACTCGCCCATTACCTCATCGCCCATCTTCTCGGCCGACACCACGATGAGCGTCTCACTGTAGCGCACTCATCGTGGTTCGGATATATCGCGTGCTCCCATTGCGTCCGTTCGAAACGACGAGTTGGTTTGCGCTCAACTCATCATGAAATCCTCCTCGTTTGCCCACCTCAGCCGGACTGTTCCGTCAGCTTCCTGCCTGCCAATGCCCTTGGCCTCCTCTCTTCTCTCAATTCTGTTCTCTTCTCTCGGCTTGGACTTCCTGTGCGCGGCGCCACAGTTGTGCCTCTTCTCGGTTAGATTACGCCTGCCGTTGGTTGGTCCCCTCTGCCGCGTCCAATTCCCCTCGGTTCATCGTGAGCTCAGAAACCGAAACAGTACTCGCTGTGACAACCTCGCGATTCCTGCACTCTCTCTCTCTCTCTCCCTCCGTCTCTTGAGCCACACAATTCCTATCCGACAACCAAGAGAAGCCAGCCGAGCGCAATGCAAAGCGCGACTTTGAGCAGCTGGCCGGCCGCTTGTGGGTGTGCATCACTCAACTTCCTCCCGTTCCGTGCAAGATATTCCTGAGGCGTTGTCCCCGAGTGTGCAACACGAGGAAAGCCTCAGTTGTTTTATGCCCAACCATTTTCGCCACCACCACCGCCACCGCTGCCGCCATCATCATTGCCTCCATCTTCTCGGCTGCGATGGTCAACGCGTGCTCCGTGCTTCCTCTCCCTGCCATCGCTGCTCGTCCAAGCAGCGCTTCCTCTCTGCTCTGTTCGTTGTTGGCCTTGCTCATGGTCGGCCGCCAACTGCACATTGACGCTTTAAACTGAAAACGACGATGCAAGAGACTTTGGGCTCTCCCCTGCTTAAGTTCGGTTCTTTAGAAGCCCAGTTTCAATGCATGTTGCATGTTATGCTTGCGCTTCGCGCTTTGAAGTTCATCATCAGCAGAAGCGGCAGCCACGAATAGCCTCCGATGGGTCGCGGCGCTGCGCGCATCTGGCAACCGGCTGGCTGGTTGATTGCAACCAACCAACGAACATCTGCACTTTGACGAATTTTTCAATCATGAAACGTGCAAGCAACAGGGCCTCGCGCGATCAGCAACACAAAGGCACCCCAATGGACGTTGCCAAAGCGTACCAGCCGCACAGGCTAGTGCCCGTCGTCGGGACCAACGAACAAACTCTCGTCGGCTGTCTGCTTTGGCCCGAGAATGGTGATTGCAATCGTCCGGTTGAAAAGCGTCAGCAAGAGAGAAACAGGCGAGGCTACTTCCATAGGGGTTCAATACAACTCGTGCTATGGGCGCAAGAAATGTTGTGGCAAAGTTCTCTGGCGAACTGAGCTCGTCATTTATTAGAAGAGTTGGCTGCCGTTTGGTGAAATAATAGTGGTCGTCGCGGTTAGAGTGAGCGAGATCGAGCGATGAAGAGTTTGCACTAAAACTGTTCAGACGCGAGAGACAAGTTCGCTGTTGTCTTTCGATTGAAATTCGTGCAATCAGTCGAACTTGGCATTTTAATTGTTCACCAAAGCTCGTCACTGTTGGTGTTCGATCTCGACCAAGTTCCCTGCTCTGTATTGTCGCTTCATCGGCAGCTCACAACACCCGAGAACAGTGCGAGAACTCTCGCTCGGCGCCCACTTAACAAACCGCCGCCGCCCGAAAATCATCTCGCTCCTAAGGCTTAGAACGGCGCCCGCCTCCAAATGCAAACAGAGACGAAGATGAGGGCCAGACGCTGCTTGATTGGATCTGGTTTTCATTTGGTTTCAATTGGACCTCGGCGCTCTCGATCGCTTGATAGTTTTCCATCTAGCGCTATGCTTGGCACTGTCTGTGAATCTGTTTGCGGGTGGGGCGCATCACGCACGAGGAGAAAGATAACTCGAAGACGAATGCAAACAGGGACTTTTGCTTTCTGGCTTTTAGTCTTGAATCAGGCTCTGTTAGCTAAAGTCATATCCATAGATTGGCAGAGGGGAGCTCGTGTGCACTAGATAAGCCTGTTGGAAGGCCAATTGATAGCGACGGCGTCGTCGCGTGTCGCGACTTGCGACGGCGTCACAGTTGTGCGACGACAACGGCAGCCGCTCAATCTCGGGGACTAAAAGTTCGAGGAGCTTTGTGAGTGTTGTCGAGCGCTGCGCTAACCGACGCTTCTTAAATCTTCGTCAGACGTGTGCGCGCGCATCGATAAAAATTAGATTCATCGAGGACGACGCTCAACAGGGATTCATTCATAAGACTGGCACTTCCCGAACACAAATTTATTCACTCGTTGGTCAGCTGCTGTTCGGGTCAGATCGCCAGAATAGTGTTTGAAAATCGTCAAACAATATCGCAAGTTTTGTGTAGAGAAAGTATTGTATATCTAAAACACGCATAACGGCAACAAGTGCTTGAATTGAAGAGCAATCCTACAAACATATCACACAACCCAAACAAATAATCAACTCAAAATGGGCATGATCAAACGAATGTTCCGGCGCACTTCGCGCAAATTGTTGGCCAAAATAGTGCCACCGACTCATCCACATCAATTAGTTCTAAATCCGCCACTTCAAACAGACGATATTTCTTCGCCCACCGATCGGAGAAACATGAAAAAATTGGCCAGCTTACAAAGAAAATTTAGAAAATCAAGCAAAGATACAGCAGTTGACGAGGCTTTGCTCTTAGCTGTCAAGAATCACCTGCCTCCAGTGCAGTTCCATCATGTCCACGGCCCAAATGTTCAATTGACTAAGAACAAATGTGTTGCCCGGCGCACCCAAAGCTTCTGCCAGGCACTTGTTTTCAGCAACCGAGTTATATTACCAAACGAACGAGTTTATATCAAGATCTTAGAGATTGCAAAAGGATGGAGTGGAACTATCAGGTTTGGTTTCACTGCGGTAGATCCAGCAACTCTTGCATACAGAATGCCTAAGCACGCTTGTCCAGATATGACAAATTCAGGCCACACTTGGGCTAGAGCATTAGCAGATGAGGTCGTGAGACGCAATTCAGTCATACACTTTTCTTACAACAAAAATGGACTCATCCACTATGGAATAAACAATCAGGATTGCGGGGTGTTCTATGCCAACGTTGGAACCAATCAAAATCTCTGGTTCATAGTGGACATTTACGGACTAACTGCAGCAGTTGAATTAATAGATCCAAGAGTGAACAATGCATCAAGCGAAGTCGACTTATCGCAGCTAGACAGTTCGCGCAGTATTTCACTGAACAGATCAACTATGTTCAAATCAACAAGTGCCATGGATGAAATCTTTGGACGTTATGGTGCAAATGATGCCAGATTTAGAAAAAAGCAATCTAGGAAGCAAGCAGCAAGACACGCGGCCATGATCCAGAGCAACTGGGCATTCGAAAACTCAATTGGAACACAATTCTTGGGCTTTGGACTGCCCAACCAACAATATCCGGGAATGCAACTGCCCAACCTTAACTCAATCAATTTGCCAAGCGCTCAACAAAATATCTACAGCCCGTTACCAAATGCTGGCACCGAAACTTTATTGAGAACCTCGAACGATATTCATGATTATCATCAAATATACAGCAAAACTTATTCAAACAATCCACATCAACAAGTACCAGCTTCGAGGTTGGCCGCAAACGCTTCCATGTCTAATGTTTCCATGCCATCGGCGGCGACAACGTCAAGCGCGTCAACTTCATTCCCAGCTCGTGCCACCGCACATTCATCATCTACGGACGACATTGAGCTTGAGATGAGCCAAAGACTCGAGAGTATCCATCTACACGACAAACGTCCGAGACAACAACCGCAGCATTCTACTCCAAAAAACTCAAGGTCTTCATCTAGCACACAATTGCCCGTTGCCGTGACCAGAAAGAGATTACAACAGCAACAACAATCCATCTCTAGCCAAACCAATCTTAAGCGAACTGTAGATGCTTCAGATAAAATGGTTGCTAACCGAAGTGTGTCCAACAAATCACAATCGGCATCCAAATCGGCAACGTCAAGTGGCAGTCATACTACTGAAAAATTAAGAACTCGTCACTCAATCAAGAACCAAAAAGCATCCCCCACATCAGATCGTGATAAAAATAACAATAGCCCACCGAGCAAAGACTGTCCCATTTGCTTTGAACGACCAATCAATTGTGTCCTCTATCAATGTGGCCACATGTGTACATGCTACGAATGCGGCGTAAAACAATGGAAAACTCAATCTAGGACGTGTCCAATATGCAGAACCATCATCAAGGATGTCATCAAAACGTACATGTCTTGAAATCAAAAGCTTTGGTGGGAGAGAATTCCTTGTAGGAAGACCACTCTTTAAGCAACCACCGTCACAAAACTCCCAAAGATCACGAACCTGATCGATTGTTAAAAAGTTGATAAATTTCTGTAATATATGTCATATTAGTAAGATAGCTTCTTACAATGATAAATATTGTTGCCTTTATGTATATGAATTGCTCGGCTCTACACTCATTGACCTTACATGAATAATCAGTCATGTGTCCATCTTAATTTTGATTCAAAATTGAACAATCTCAGATTTACTTGAGAACCTCTTTAACTTGATTGCCCAATGAGCGCTGAGAAGGCTAGATATGTGTTGCACTGCTTGATTTGTCGGCAACAAAAAGTCAGCCGCTGTGCGCGTCACCTACCTGCTAAGAGTGCACAAAACAGTCAAATTCGCTCAGGAATCCTATTTGTTTATTTCCTTTTAAGCACAGCTGATTCATTTTCAAATTTGACTATTTCATTGAAAGAATTAGATATTCTTGAAAGATCTTCAAATCTTTCTCATTGGGATCAATGCAATCCATGTCCATAGTTTACAGCAGCAACGTTAAGGATGAATGTTTGAAGATCAAGATTGGCTGTCTAGAGGGAAAAAGACCCTTGCCAAACCTAAGTGAGCTGATCAAAAATCCACATCTCGTCCATACAGGACTAGACGACAATACCTGCGCCGATCTTCTCATAGAATGTTGCTTAGAAAGCGACACAAACTCATTATGCCCTCCCATGCAAAACAACATACAAATATTTCACAAACCAATGGAATTGGAATGAATGGATTGGAATTTCCTATTGCCATCTGTGACTTACCTCGTGACACGATAGTGGTCGTTAAAATTCTAGATTCTGTCGGACCGTCGAGGACTGTGATACTAGGAAAAGCTTTCGTGTCCGTATTTGGACACCAAGGAATAGTCAGAACTGGTCTATATGATCTGAGAGTTTGGTTTGAGAGCGAACTAGAGCAGGCGTGTGAGTTAGGCGAAAATATCCTAACCGCCTCATTGAGTGGCCAAGACGAGTTGGATCGTTTGTATGAGCTTAAATCTAATTATCATAATGGACAAACAGTTAAAATTGACTGGTTGGATAAGTTGACATTCTTGGAGATGGAGAAGATGACACAAAGAATGAAGGCGGATTCGAAGAACATGTTCATCTCAGTCGAGTTCCCGAAAGCACTCATCGAAAACACAATAGATGTGCCCATTCTTTACTATGAAATCAATCTAGAAGATCAAAAATTGAATCAAATCAACAAGAATGATCAGATTGTCATAAATGATCCAGAACTTGGCTTAGAAAAACATTATTGAAGGCAAGCATCATAGATTATCTCGTAGTGCTAGAAGTTGTATAAGTGACAAAGATCTCAAACCGAATGCCTTAGTGAGGGATCAATTGAATTTAATAGTATCATACCCACCGACAAAAGCCCTAACTAGTGAAGAGCAAGACTTGATATGGAAATTCAGGTATTATTTGATGAGCCAAAAGAAAGCATTGACAAAATTTTTTAAAATGTTTGAATTGGCAAGCACAAGCAGAGGTGAAAATCGCCCTCGAGCTTCTGGCATCATGGCAGCCTATGGACACTCAGGATGCACTCGAACTACTAACCCCACAGTTCCAGCATCCACAAGTGAGATCCTATGCGGTTGCACGATTGAGCCATGCTACTGACGAGGACCTTCTTTTATACTTGTTACAACTAGTGCAGGCTCTGAAATACGAAAACTATGACCAAGTAGTGAGATTAGACCAAGGACAGACACAATGTTTGCAGCAGCAGAATATACAGTTACATCAGCAACTTTCTGATTAGTTTTAAGTCCAAAGGATTTGCAAAGCGATTCTAAGAAGCAAGATACGACTAGCCAAGTTGAGACAGTGCAGCTAGAAAGTGAGAGACCATCGTCCGTCAAGCCCGGCGGCAAACAACGATTTTCTCAACCCGAACCCTCAAACAATATGATACAGTGGGATCTCAGTACATTTTTGATAAATCGGTGTGTTTTGGACGACGTCTTGGCCAATTACTTTTATTGGTATCTAGTCGTGGAGATAGAGAATTTCTCTCAAAATATTGGCGAGCTAAATTCAACGAATGCAACCTCTATAGCATCTAACCAAAAAAAACATGCAAGCGCACAAGATATATACAGATGTAATGGACCGTTTTATACGAACACTATCATCTGATCATGAGGCCTTCAAGAAAAGGAGGAGACTTTCTCTCACGTCAAAGATTGTTTGTAGACAAATTAGTCTCTCTAATGAAAATGGTTTCGAAGGAGAACAAGAATAGATTGGGTAAGATTGAGAAGCTCAAAGAAAGTTTAGCAGACTCAGAGATACTTAAATTTGACTTCACGCACATGGATCCGCCGTTGTCACTGCCACTTGATCCAAGTGTTAAAATTCAAGGTATTCTACCTCAAAAAGCAACTCTATTCAAGAGTCAGTTAATGCCTTGCAGGCTCACATTGAGAACTACTATATACGAAAAAAGTATATCGGACCAGCGGGGCAAAGCAAGAATCGGAATCCTATCCACGTCTCCGCTGGCAGCAATAGATACAGATGCGTTTCCTTCACATATGTCTAGAGATTCGCCCACTAGTGAGAGCCCATTTTTGGAGTACAATATTATCTTCAAGCATGGAGACGATTTGAGACAAGATCAACTGATCCTTCAAACTATCACGTTGATGGACAAGTTATTAAGGCGTGAGAATCTGGACCTCAAACTGACCCCTTATCGGGTTTTGGCAACAAGCACGCGGCATGGTTTTGTTCAATACATTGAATCTATGTCTTTGGCAGAAATCCGTGCCAATGAGGGTAGCATTCAAAACTTTTTCCGACGCTATGCACCCTCACAAGAGTCGCCCTACGGTATAGCGCCCGATGTGATGGACACCTATGTTAGATCTTGTGCTGGTTATTGTGTTATCACTTATCTATTGGGTGTTGGCGACCGACACCTAGACAATCTTCTTCTGACAAAAACCGGAAAATTATTTCATATAGATTTTGGTTACATCTTGGGCAGAGATCCAAAACCAATGCCACCACCTCCGATGAAGTTGACACGAGAAATGGTTGAGGCCATGGGCGGTACGTCATCCGATCTCTACCGTGAATTTTTGAACCTCTCGCACACTGCCTTTTTACATCTGAGACGCCACTCGAATTTAATATTAAATTTATTTTCATTGATGGTGGATGCAAACGTGCCTGATATTGCACTGGAGCCAGACAAAACGGTCAAAAAGGTCCAAGATAAGTTCAGGCTTGATCTCAGCGACGAAGAAGCAGTTCATTATATTCAAAATTTGATTGAGATAAGTGTCAGTGACGTCATGGCTGTTTTGGTTGAACAAATCCACAAGATTGCTCAGTATTGGCGTAAATGATTGACTAAGAAATAAACACGCGCCCTTTGTTACATTTCGGAATGTTGCTTCTATCCTTCATTCAACTGTGCAAGCAAAGTATTTTCTGCGCCAGCGATGTCTACTTCCGGACAAAGAATTCTTGTCGTCCAACACTGCTTTCATCTGCATTGAGACCATAGCTCACGGTTGGTGAACTCGTCGAACACTAACGTTGTGCCGTAAGCATCCTCAATGGTTTTCTCATGCCTTGTGCGCATTTTTGACTTGGGCGAATATTTTCTTGAGTGTGGTGGGCTTGAACTTGCTGAACAGTGGGTCATTGCTTTGGGAAACTCTAAATTCACCAAGTTTCTCATTAGCAGACTGTCGGTATTTCTAATCTTATTCTCTTCTATTGATATTTTTTAACAAGATAACAAGGTTTTCGCACAAATATGGCTTAAATCCCATCTTAATTAACCATGCAACCCAACAACGAATTATAATTATCTAGTCAAGTTCGGAGATTGTCGGGAATTGATTGGTAACAAGATTATTGGAAATTTCCAAAGATAACAACTTACTGTGTGTATTATTGGTACTATTATCGGACCCTTGGAAAAAAGAATCTCAAAAAATGCTCTTCAAAGACAGGAATAGTTTCTTACTAAGATTCAGCGGTGTGACAGCAATTATACTTTTGTTGATTGGTTTTAATGTCGAAGCCAAAGACCACAAACCTAGAGATCAACTACAAAAGGACAAAATTTATGTATAGCCCGTTTCGAAAGTACAACAGGCGAGCCTCTTTATTATACGTGCCCGAGCGCAAACGAATCCGAAAAGAAGAGCTATTGCTGCTACCTTGACAAATGCTGTGACTACAAAGAGTTCCAAAAGCAAACGGAACAGCAGTTCAAGAATACGCAAGCGGTAAACTTTGGTTACATGTCCAAGAATGCCATTGGTGGCGTTCTGAAAGTGCTTCTATGGATAGTATTTTTCATCATCTTACTGATAGTTGGGCTGTTGTTGTCTCGTCTTCTTGTTATGCCGCAAGAGAAAATTGTTTAGCGGTGGTATATTCAACACACCACTTCCGACCCAGCCACCGGGAGTTAATATTTACCAACGTCCTAATCAACCCTACGATATGGTTGATCAAATCGGACCACCTGGAGCCGCACCTCCCGCGCCGCCGCCATCATACCCGTCAGCCTATCCATCTTATCCTCCATATCCAGCAGGACCTCAACAACCTCCTTTCAATCCAAATTTCAAATAGTAAAACCGTCAGATTTTGACTGAGCAATACTATTATATTACTATTCAAACAATTCTGCCGATTCGTAAGCTCTCCTATTGACTGGCAGCAAAGCTTCCTTGAGATATCTATCCCATAAAACGATAATATTTGGCTGAGCAAGTTCCTTCGGCCTTGCGAATAAACAATGAATCAGCTGTTCTGTTAGAACGCTTCTGATAGAATACTGGATGAGATCTTTCTTGATTGCTTTGACGCCACGGAGACGAAATCCAGCCGTGGACGAATATACTGAACATGTTTGAGGCTCTCGGAGATAATGTGGATCTTCCCGAATTCGCTGGTTCAGATATAAATTCATAAAGTCACTGGCTGGTTTCATCAAGTATGTGTGAGTTGCCTGAGGGTTTTTCTTAATACGACCTATCCATCTAAACCTGAATAATCTTTGGCCCTCGGTTTCTAGGTATTTTATGGCTTCCTCGTGGCCAGCAATCTCCATAACATGAGCGTGCTTTTGTTGTGTCACAGAGCAAATCGCGATTTCTTCGGGTATTTCGAGGCTACGGCAGTGTTCCATGGCCGCTAGACAAATTCGTTTTTTACTGGTTGCTGGTAGTACACGGATTTTAACCCTTGCACTAGGTATCACCCGGGCTGCCCCTGTCCATGGCTTGACCTTTGCTTTTGCACAAGATCTAGGCCATTTTCAAATGAAACTGACTCGCTGAATACAAGGCTATTGACAAAGCCAACACCAAAACCACCCGTAGCCTTGCAATATGGTAAAGTTTGCGGTCGTTCGTGCCTAAGCTTGGCAACAGTTGCATGTGATGTTACGAATGAGGCCAAATGTCTGTTCTCGATAGAGTCGTATAATTCTGACTTGGGTCCACTCAGACATAACTTAAATAAATCCTTTCCAACAATATCACTAGCACGTTGAAATACTTCTTCTGCTGCTGGTACATTGAGCAACTTGAATCCCATCCCAACATAGCAACTTTCCGATGAAGGAAATAGCAAGACATATCTTTCCTTCGGGTCAACCTTTTTGAGTTCGCGCAAGGATTTGGTTGACTCTCTGAATACCTTGACAAATTGAGTTCCTATCGTCTTGGGGTGCGACTGACGTGGACATATTGGTTAAGAGTTAACATATGTTCCGATGATATGTCGTAAACCAGAACTATCAGATAATGGAGTCCTCCACGCGTCGAGGTTGACGTTCGCTTCTGTTTTGGACGAAACATGAGAAAACGTGAGCGCAATAATGCTGTGAAGTCTACAGTTTTGTGCAGCCAAAACAGAGAGACAAGCGAAACTTGTTTTCCCGTCATAAAGTTCGATGAGCGAATCTCTCACCATGAGATTGGCACTCCTCATGGCAATGATAGTGCGTTTTCTCCCGACATGCACAGGCTGAATGATGCTGTGATGATATTCTCGCTTCAACTATGGCCAAATTCACTCTCTTAACGTGATTCGAGATAGAAATCCAACAGTGTCGCAATGCCCTATTCCATCTGGCAAAAAATCCACAAAATCGCCTAATCCAACCAACATTCACAATCATTGCAAGTAATTCACAATATATGAAAGATTTTATTTTATTGATCAGACTAAATCTTGCAGCGGAATGGGTTACCATGTTTCATCATAACATTCGCAACATTGGACC